>BPLR01004870.1:0-18977 GCA_021605095.1 Caerostris extrusa | reverse complement strand
AGTGACGTTGCGGTGCTCGTCAGAGTATTTGGCAAAAATTTTTAAAAAGTTCTCCGAGAGAGTGATTTAATATCTTTGAATGAGTCCCTTGATGGGCTTAAGTTGCGCTTTGAGAGTTTTTCCGCTCTGGCGGACCATGATGGGCGGGATTTTTGGAGCCCGCGGCAGAAGAGGGTCAGGTTCAGTTAGTAGGTTTTCAAGGTTCATGAATTTATTAGACGTAGTAATAGCATTGGGAGAAAAAGAAAAGTAGGTGCTTAACAGTGTTGCGTTTGGGAGGAAGTTGAAAATCGCTATCTCCCGGCAGTCAAAGCCGCTTCAGAGGATTTTATTAGAAAGAGAATTCAGTTTAAAATTTTTATGAGATGTTGAAGGAGGATGAGTGAATATTACAAGTTTTAATAGGGCAAGATTCAAGAAGTCTTACCTTGTGGAGATGGCATGAGATTTTGCTTTCAACCAAGTCCACTTAGCATTTCTCAGGTTTCAGTAATTCCTGGTGTTTAGAACTTTTAGGCTGACACCTTATCTGGGCATGGTCAGTTCTTCTTGATCATTTGAAAGTTCATTTTGAATGTTTTTTGCAATACCGTGTACACCTCAACGAGGAGTAGATTGAACAGGTCTGCCACTGCGCTTGGGAGACTCCGGCGGTAGTTGGCCCTGAAAGGGCTCAAACTACCCACCGCTGTGACTTCATGCGTCGTCACTTCTCTCTCGTATAGTTGTGATCATCCATGATCATTTCACAGCCAATCATCTGCAGTGATACAATGCACACTCAGCTGCAAGGAGCAAAACAAATAAAACTAGACGTTAGCGGGCGAAGCCAGTGGAAACTTTTGACGTTACAGGAAAATTCCCTTTCTGCACGGCAAACGAAAAACACGTTCACTCAGCTCAACTTCCCAAACGGGCTCTCTCTTCCAACAATACAATCATATCACTCTCCTCTGCTGACTAATCAACAGAGTCCTGGTAGTATAGTCATTGCAGTAAAAAGAGAAGGCTACAATAAGATCGGCTATTTCCCTAAAAGCTTGCGGAAAAAAGAATTCCCTTTCTCTAAAAACTACGAGCTCCCTCTGGTGGTCTGGAATTTTAACAAAAAGAGTAATTCCTCTCTTTAACGTCACTTACATGAACAACCACGTTGTTCTGGTTGAAGTTTATATCAAATTAAATTAAGTGGGGTCTCGTTTCTGTATTTGTAAACTCGAATACGGGCAGCATTTATCAATTTTTTTTTGAAGCTTTCCTTAAAAAATCATGGGAAAATTAAATGTAACAGTTTTACGTTATCTCGACCGTGAAGATTTTAGAATTCTCACGGCAGTAAGTAAATGTTCAATATTTATCGAAGGGAATTTGTAAAGTTGTCATATATTTTTTTTTTTAATTAATAGCGGTGATAATTCACTATCTGGCTTAAGTGAATAGCTTTTATTACAAAATTTATTATGAATTGAAAGTTAGAAGTATTAATAACAAAGTTTAATATTTGAAACTGTTTGTTAAGTAAATCTTGTTATGTATTTTATAGATTGAAATGGGAATGAAGAATCATGAAATAGTTCCTGAACATTTAGTGTTTTCCATAGCACATTTAAAATGTGGAGGTGTTCATAAACGTTTGATGAATCTAGCAAAACATAGGCTAGTAGCATATGAAAGAGGAAGAAGATGTAAGTAATTTTCAATGTTTGTATGATTTTTCTTGTATTGTATGCTTTCGGATTACTTGAACAATTTTTTTTCATTTTCAATTTTCAAGTTATATTTACATATTTTCAATTTTTATGTATATACTTTTAGGAAAGTTAAATTGTAGGGTGATCAAAGTTTTTACTTTTTTTTTTTTTTTAATATTCATTTTTAAAAAGTATGAAAGGCGAGATTTGATATTTGAAGGAAAAGATGGATTTTTACCATGTTTACTTTGTAATTGCACAGAGGACATTTATAATCCAGTTCTTTATCACATGCCAAGTCAATGAGGGATGTGTTTCTGGTCCTTCCATTAAAATTTTTTTCATTTTGTAGTTAAAAAAAAATTCCCTGAAAGTCAAACTGTTGTAAAATATCCATAAATATGATGTACTACTGTGCTCAAAAGTAAGGCAATCATTATTTTTTTTTCAACTCTTTATTTATTCTTCCAAATTTATTTAATCACCTTCAAAAATCCCGGACACAATGCATTTATGCCAACTTTTTCAAACCACAATGCATATTAAAATGTCATTGGCAGGGATGGCGCTCAAAGTGTGCGTATTTCTCGTTGAATTTCATTAGTGGACTCAAAATGGTGCCCCTGGAGTAGTCTTTTGAGTTTAGAGAATAACCAGAAGTTGCATAGTGTGAATATGGTGGTTGTGGAATGATATGGGTTTTCATTTATGGCAAAAAGTCGCGAAGAATCAATGCAGTGTGATTGATTGTTTCAGTGTTTCAATTGATTCAGTGTTTTTTTTACCAATCGAGATTTGACGCATTAGAGGCCCAAAAATGGAATTGACCGATCCTTTTGAAATTCCATCATCAGCAAGATCTCTAATTGTAAATCGACAGCTTACAAGTGCCAAATCTTTAATTTTTTAGATGCGAGCTTAGTCGGTTGGTGAATGCTCGACCAGAGGGCTCTTCATCTTCAATGCGTTCTCTGCCTTCTTTTGTACTGTGTATACCACTTCTAAACATTTCTTTCCTATATAGGAATGCTCACCGAATGCCTTCTGCAACATTCTATGCATTTCCATAAAATAAAATTGAGTGCAAGTTCTTTGCCCAATTAATTCAGACATTTCAAAAATCGAAGGAACAATTTTAGCGTTTGGCAAAGCCAGCGTAACTCAAACACTAATGAATATTTTGATGTGAAATTTCTTGCAGATGTCAAGGACAGTTCCAGCAATCTAAAAAGGAAAAGAAAAATTGAAATTCATATGTCCCGGAAATTTTAAATTGAAAATTGGTCTTACTTTTTGGACACAGTAGTATGGTTTTCCAAGTTCTAATGCAGTTGAGTGCCTTGGATGTAACAATAAAAGGGATGGGAGTAGGCATGGAGAGAATAAATGAAGCCTTCTCTTTCATATGTTGCAAACCGTATGCCATTTATGTTTAAAATAAAATATATTTTCAAATGAGGCCAAAATATTTTTTTGACTGTCATGTGTTAAAAATTTTTTTGAAAATCTGTTTATGGAACAAAATATCTTTGCATATATATCTCAATTTTTATTTTAACATTACTTTTGATTTTGTTTTATGCAAACTAAGTCCGAAACATTTATTTAAATATTGATTTAATAGAAGTTGACTTTTATGTTTTTATCTTTAAAAAAAGTAATAAATTAGAACTGCTTAATTACTGCTCTGATTATTAGCTATTGAAAACTATTTTATATAATATTGGTAGGAAGAAGTAGTGTTACATTTACTAACTTTCAATGTAAACCTAAATATATGTAATTTGTTATCCCTTGCTTTTTTGGGAAAATTTATTCTTGCATGCTTTAAAAGTGTAACTAGTGAATAATTATAGGAAAAAAAACTTTTTAAAAAGTTTCTCATTAAATTTTAGAAAATGAAAATATTTTTAATTCTGATTTAAAATGTATTGACTTTACATTAGTTTTCTCTTTGCTAAAAATATCATTATATTTTGTTTAAATAAACATAGTTAAAAAAATGCATTATATAGTAGAATTTGAATTATCTAGATTAATTGGAAATGCTGAATCCTATCCAGAAAATTGGATAATTGACAAAAAAGGGGTTAAGGTTACAAAACATAGTTAATACTATTATATTAATTATTACCTATGTTATAGTACTTACATAACATAGGTAATGCTGGCATTGTAATTAATTTTAATATAATTATAATACCGCATTACTACTGTAACCTTCATTTAACTTGCTTGTTATGCAATTTAAATCTTCTGTTTTACTTTTCTTTTTGTAAGTGGTTCTTATAGTAAATTGATTATTTAATTACTTATTTTCTTGTAATTTTACTTTATGCTTTACTATCCAAAAGGCCCACTTTCATTATGTTGCTTACAGATTTTTTTGGATTTGTTTTTATTATAAATTTGATTATTTCAGAAAAAAAAAAAGTTTTTAATGACAAGATAATGAACATATAGCATTTTAATTGTTTAATTTCGCAAAAAGTAAAAACAAAAATATAGTTATAAGTTTTATTAAAAATATAGAGTTCAGAATAGTAGAAATTATAGAGTTTTAGGGGGCAAGAGATAATTTTAATACATGAAATAGTTGGATTTTTATAAAGTATACAGCAGATACATTTTTTTATAAAGTATATATAATATATATTTTTTATACTCATGGCAATGTGTGCCGCTGGTGACAAAGTAGGGCTGAGGCTCAATCTTTTGGCTGATTTGTTTTTAGACACTGTTTCAAAACAACAGGAGACTCGATGGCATTTGTGATGTTTCGCATCTTGCCTTGTTAGTTGGACTACCTGGTGGAAGTTTTTGGATGCCTGCCTGCCCATTGAATTGTGTTGGAGTTTGCATCTTATTATGAAGTTTGTCTATTTCTGACATACATGTTTTATCTCTTTGTAAAGAAGCCGATTCACTTATATTATTATCAAGAATAGATCTGTGGATGGCTTTTAAATTATCAATGAGGCTTTCTTTTTGCTGCTAATGCACTTACTTTCATGTATTACTTTAGCAATACATGAAAATAAGAAAAAAAGAATGATACATTACATGTAATATTTTTCATATAATTACCACAAATGAAATGTATGTTTTTGCACATATTCCACCAAATCACATTATCTGTATATACATGTGAAATTGTGCAAGCAGTAACCACAGTCTTTGCATAGCAAAGTGCAATCATTAGAATAGAATCTTTATCTTTAGTTATTATATAAGTTTCTCCTTTTTCTTGATAAAGAATTTATAATCCACTCCTCTTCATTGTTTTTGCATGCTGGTTGATGTAATTAGTTTACTTAATGAGTAGCATTTTCTTAAAATAAATTTTTTTGTTAACTTCTAAATATGTATTCCTTATGAGTAGTGTTTAGTATAAAAGAGGCTTGAAACAGTTAATTATATTAATTACTTTTAACTAAAATCTGTTTGTTCATATGATGATGAGATACCCGATGCATAAAATTAAGCATGAGTTTGTGAAATAATGCACAAAAATATTGATTCAAATATTGATAGTTAGATATTTTATATTATTATTATAAATATTGATAAAATTTATAATAATAATAATATAAATATCTAACTATCTCTCTATATATATGACAGATAGACAAATATCTAGTGAAGCAGAGGGATACTGCTAGTAATTTATAAAATTATATTTTAGAACAATTAATGATATTTTACTTTTGATAAAAAATAAACATACAATTAAAAAAAAAGTACAATATGTTTTATGCATAATTCAAACATATGAATTTGTCAGGTAAAAAGTATTTTAGCTAAAGAAACATTTAATTATCCAAGTAATAAATATTAAAATATTGTACAATTATTTGATTCACTTTAAATAATATGCAGCTCAAGCAAATCACTTAAATGTGCTTTAGTAATCATTATTTTTCCCATACAAACAGTAACATTATCCTGTTTAATACAAATAAATAAATATTATTATTAATACAAAAATGATGCATAAACTGTGAATCGCTATAGATTCCAAACAAAGATGAATACATTAAATGCTTAATTTTGTCTATTAAATCAAATTCCTCATTAATAAGGAAACATTTAAATACATAATCAATTAAAATTAATGTGCAATTAACTTTACTGACTTCTATGTACAATTAACTTTACTAATCCCCTATGTACCTTAAGCCAATTATGCTCTGATGACAAAAATTTTCTTTTAAATCAACACACAACCGGCTGAATTAAAAAATGATTAAGTACTATAATGCTAAATATACAAAAATAGCTAATAAAATAAGATCAAAAATCAGCTGGACAATATGTTGTAATTTTCTCCCCTACACATTGCAGGTAAAGTTTCCTTTCTCTAAAGATTGCTAGTGCTTTATAGTGTCTAGAATTCTTAACAATAGGTGTAGTTATTCCCCTAATAGAATTAGTGACTTATTTGTGTATGAGCAATTGCTGCACATGGTTCTCAGTAGAATCTATTTATGGATACCCAAAGATGCACTTTTGTATATTTATTGTTAGTGGAAAAATTACATTTTTTTCTTCTTCTCAAAGTGATCTTGATAATTGTTAATGGGAAAATTTTTTGTTTCTGCTTTTTACTCTGAAAGTAATCTGAATAATTGGGTTTTACTGTGTCTTTAAAATAATAAGAAATTAATATAATTGTAAAAGTTATGCTGTTTCGAGTTTCAGTTCTTGGTCCATTTTTTTCTTTATGGAAGAAATTGTAATTTTGTTATGTAAATTGTATGTACTTTTAATAGTGTAATAAAAATGCTATGGTTTACCTTTCAATTCTTTGTTAATGTGACAATTTGTATTAGAATATGTGGAAAAAAATTTATTAAAGAATCAATAATGTTACCTGGGTAATAAAATGTATGTCATATATATTTTTAAGGAGATTTTTAAAAAAAATTGTCCCAAAAATGTTATATTTAATAAAAATTTGTCATTATTTTAGTTGATGGTTACAGGCTCACCAATCCTGGATATGATTATTTAGCTTTAAAGGCATTATCTTCTAGAGATGTAATAGCTTCTGTAGGCAACCAAATAGGAACAGGGAAAGAGTCGGGTAAGTTTAATTCTAATTTTCTTTTTTAAAAATGCATATGCTATCAAAATGTGACCTAATTAAAGATTAATCTTTCTATATATATTTATGCAATACAATTTTCAATTTAGTATAAAAAAAATGAGAAAAATCATGAAAAAAAGTTATCTAATTTTTAATTTTTTTAATTAGAAATAAAGCAACTGGAATAATTTAAACTGGTAAAAACACCTAATTTTTAAATGAATAATTTAACTTGATATGGAAAATTACAATGAAAGCATTGACACTACAATATTCTACATTAAAATATATTAAAATTTTTTTTCTTGTATGTTCATCCCTTAATAATACAACGAGTTCATACCAATAAAAGAAAAAGTCTTTAAATAAAAATATTCTTTTATTAATAGTATAAAAATAAAAATTATTTGGGAGAACAAATGAAAAAGATTATTTGAGAGAATTTAAGGGGAAAAAAAAGATGAGGCAACAAATAGAAATGTTAAGACTTGTTCTATCTTTTAAAGATTTATTTACTTTGAAGAACTGAGATTAATCATAAATTTTCTCTCTGTATATTCTGCTGATCAATATTACATTTGTTGTAAATGTTTTTATTAAAAAAAAAGTTTAACATGATGGTAAAAAAAATAATGTAAAGGATAAAAATTTGAAAACCATTGATTGCTAAAAAATAATTTTTAATTCAAATAATTAAAAAATATATTGCCTGATCATATAAATATAGATATAGATCGATACCTAAAATATCGATCGTATATTTGAAATTATGCTTTTAATCATAATATAGTAGCAGAACATTACCATATTTCTTCAAAATCTTGAGAAATATGATTAAAAAGAATGATTATTTCCCTCAACAATAGAGTTTGATATTTTGAATTTATGTTTATGTATTTACAAAATTATTTTTTTTGTGTGATTTCTATTGTATCAAACTTAATTTTTTTTTCATGTTTTTAAATTTTACTGTTTTGCTTAAAAGTGAACTTATTTTATTTATTTTTATTACTATTCATCACATCCTAAATTGCAATTTTTCAAATTTTGGAATTGGTTCTTAGCATCATTGAAAAAGAGACAAATCTCAAGCCTGAAAGGACTTTTGCCTTACAGTTCTAATTCAGTTTCCTATTTAATTTTTGAATCATTGTTGCAAATTAAATACTTCAAAATCATCGACTCATTGACAATAAATTAACTTCCATAAATAAAATCAGTTTTTAGTTAATATTTGTGTGATTAAATTTCTAGAGTTCAAGATATTACAAATTTTTCAGATGTGCATGAATCATAAATCTGTATTGTTTTTAAATACTTTTTTTATTTTTAGGAGAAATTAATACTGGTTAGGTTACTGTCATAAATTAATAGGGTAAATTATATTAGTTAACATCAAAATCCTACCTGAAAATACTGGGTGATTGTTATGAATTTCATGCTAATTCCAAATATACAGTCAAATTATTCTTTCATGTGCCTTTATTTTGGGAAAGGATTGCTTTAAATAAATAATAATAACAAAAGCTAAAGCCATATTAGTTTTTTTTTCTTCCCCATATAGAAAAGAGAAATGTTACTATTAAATACTTTTGATGACAATATTAGAATTTTTATTTGAAATTGTTATAACTTTTTTTTTGTTTTTTTGCATCATTTAGTTTTTGTCTTACATTGTTTTAATATTTTTTTTAAAAAGAATAATAAATGTGATGTGAATTTCTATATTTCAACATAGTTTTTTTCTGTTTTAAGACCAAATCTTTAAATTTTCACCATATAGTTTAGACATTGGCTTTCATGAGCTATATTTAAACTGAGCTTTCTTGAACTGACATTTGTTTGGCATGAAATCATAGTGTTTTTGTTTATATTTTTGGTACCATTATTTAAAATGACTTGATTTTTTAATAACTTGTTATGTATTTTATTATTCTAAAATCTTGGTTTGAATGATAATTTTTCATTTGTAGACCTTAATCATATTTTTTGTTTTAGTTATACATCGAGTAGCTGACAGTGAAGGAAAGGAATTGATTTTAAAGATTCACAGGTTAGTTTTAATGTGCTACTTCATTTAAAAATAAAGATAAAAAATATTTTTTAATTCTAACAATAATAAATGCCAATCACTTTAAGAATATGATAATTTACATATCTTTTAAATTATTATGTATAGGTGTTTATTTTTTAGTAGGCTTTTTTTATGTGAAGTCATACTATATCTAAAAGAAATATATATATATATTTAAATACATAATTTTTTTTATAAAGTTGTATAGAAGAAATATAACTTATATAGTACTGTATTGAAATATAGAAACAAAACTCATTTACTGGATATTTTTTTCTGCATCATTAATGAGAAATATAATAAAAATAAGTTAATTGTATTTATTCTCACTTTTTGTCTGTGATGAATTGAATTTAAAATGCATTGTTGTTAGAAGTCATACAGGTACTTAATTTAGATACTGCTGTTGAGAAAAATTAGGTAGTTATGAGGAATATTGTTTTTTTCTGGTTCTTGCCAGAAGTTCCTTAAAAGTTAAAAAGATTTTTCCTAATTTTTTATCTGTTTGACCATTGTTACAGCTTATGCTCTCTCGATGCTTTTTCATTGACTATGTGCAATAGCTTTGCTTCTTTATGAATATTCATCAGTTAAAGTATAGGTCATCAAATAGGTAAACATTAATTATTCTGTAAGTACTAAAAGAGCAATATTTTTTTTTAATATAGTTAATTGTTAATATATTTTCATTTCTAGAATTTAACACATTAAATCCTGTTAAAAGACCATATATTTCTTTTGTACCATCAAATTATTTATTTGTGAAAAATAAAAGATTTAGTTATATGCAAGATTTGTTTAAATAATTGAAAATTTCTTTTTAAAATCTAATGAGTTATCAAGATGTTATTCAAAAAATAATATAATAAAAATTATTCTTTGATGAAATTATCTTATAAGATATTTAAGTACTTGAAAACAAATATTCCACTTCAAAATAAATTGTTTATATGTTGATGAATGCAATGAAATTTTCTGCATAATCAACAATAGGAACAATATGTAGGGAAAAGAAATTGAAGTATAGTAAGATCCTGTTCAACATAAGGTATACATATTCTAAAAATTACTGAGTTTATTGAAATACATAAATAATGGGAATAACAAATGCAGAACAGTTTTTTTTTTTTTTGTGATGTTTATTTTTAAATACTTTTTTAATATATTAATTATATATTTATTTATTGCAATTATTAGTAATTATATTTGTAATATGGAATGCTCTTTTTTGATATTTTTTTGTTTTCTTGTGAAGAAGTTTGGCTTTTTCCTGTTTTATTCAACAGGTAGTTGTCTATAGACCCTCGTCTTGCATTTTAATGTTGTTATATTATCAATCCTATTTCATCAACTAACTTGACAATTTTTTTTCGACATCAGCTATAGATTCTCTTCTGCCAACATTTTGCTTAGCTTTGATGTTATATTCTCCCTTTTTTTCAAATATTTCTTGATAACCTCTCGTTCCTGGAAAGATTGACGTTGTCTACAGCATTCAAATCCATTTTTCAAAAAAATCTTTTAATTGGTTGCATCGACTGTGTCAGTTTTTTATATCAGTTGTCAAAATGTTCGCTGTAGATAATAATCTTTAAAAATTTGAGATTTCAGAGAATTCAATATTACTGCTTCATAAGTTTGGAGAACATTGAAATTTCTAAAATCAATATATCGCCCATGTAATGTTGGGATATTACAATATATTGATTTTATAGATTGAAAGCTTCGTTTAGATTTTGTTTTTGTTCTTGACTTATTTATATTTATCATAATCACATTAAATGATTCATAAGTTATTTTAAAAGTTCCTTATTAATACAAGTGTTTATTGTGTGATTATTCAATTATATTGTTCTAGCTCTTTATAAATTTTGAATAAAACAAACTAAAAGCATTTTAATATTTCATTAAATTATTATATATTCTTACCTTTTTGTTATGCATGATTGCCATTAATTTCAATAAAATTTTCAGATTAGGCCGTATATCATTCAGGACAATTAAAATAAACAGGGATTATCATGAAGGTAGAAGAAGCGTTTCTTGGATTTATTTGTCTAGACTGGCAGCTGTTAAAGAATTTGCTTTCATGCAGGTATAGTTACAAAACATTTCTATTTATTAAAGGAAATTTTTAATTTATTTTTAAATATGTTTTATCCTTTTTACATGTATTTATCACTGAATATTATGTACTTATGAACGAACATTTCATTTCTATAAAGTTCTTTTTTTATTCGTAGGCTTTACATGATCGAGGGTTTCCAGTACCTAAACCATATGATTTCAATCGTCATTGTGTTGTAATGGAATTAGTCAGAGGAATTACTTTGTAAGTTTTATTTATTAAAATAATGTACTATTGCTAGTTTAAAATGGTCATGTTTTAACTATTTTGTGAATTATTATTTTTATGCCTTTTGTTTTATTGTTTAATTTCTGAGTTATGTAATATTCCATAAATCAACAGTTAAGTTTTCCTTCGATATTTTATTGAACTAAGGTCTTTGTTAGAAAAGGAGATAAAAAAAAAATTTTTAGGATATAATTTTAAAAACATATTAAATTGGAAGAAAGACGATATATATATTTTTCATGGCATAACATGATAAATAAATTCCTGTGGTATGTTCTTATTTTAAATACTTTAAATAAATTACTGTAAAAAAAAACATTTATTTCTTAAAAATTTTGTCATACATTCTGATACTATTATTGCAGAAGCATGTATCTAATAATTAAATACTTTTATCTTGTATTCTGAGTTGAATTTTTAGGAAATTTACATTTTTAACTTAACTGTAATTTTAATATCTGGAATATTTTATATTAATATGAACTTATTTGAATTTAGTTGCTGAAAATCATTTAAAACAGATTAAAAATTGTTCAAGAAATGCTAAATTTTATCATGAATTATTTAAAATTTTTACTTAAATATTGTTTTATTTAATTAATTTGCTTACAAAATGAATTGAATTTAACAACTAATTTCAATTAAGTTGTTAAATTCAGGTCTAATGTTAAGAGTTTTTTTTTAATTTTTTTTAATTAATATCTATTTCCACTCATTGCATTCCATACAAATGATAATTTTTTATTTCACTTATTTCAGATTTAATTATTCAAGAATTTAAATGAGCTTCATCAAATATTTTTAATTTTACCATATTTCATGGTATGTTATGTATACATATGTTTCATATATATGTTGTAAAGAAAAATATATGAATTTATTTGAATGTAATTTGTTTCAGTGAAATTATTAAAGGAATTTTCTCTTTTTAAAACGCGAGAGTTATAATAAACTAACATTTTATATGTATTTGAATTTAAAGTAGCTATTAATAACTATTTATTGTATTCCTTGATTTTCTAGGTATCAAATTCATGAGGTGAAAGATATTCCTGCATTATATGATGAACTAATGAACCTCATCGTAAGGCTTGCTAATCATGGCTTGATTCATGGTGACTTTAATGAGTTTAATATTATGCTTGATGAAGAAGATCGGGTGACATTAATAGATTTTCCACAAATGATCTCTACATCTCATCCAGAGGCAGAAAGGTTAATCATTTTTTTTTCTCTCCTAAAAATTCATTTTTTTATATAATTATGCAACTATACATGCAAAATAGACATAAATAAATTCATAAATTTATTATTCTAGGAAGCTCTAAATGCATTAATGGGCATTTTTGAGCTTTGTAAGTATTCTCATTGAAACAGAAATATAAATGCTTCTAAACTGATAAAATGTTGTTGAAAAACAATAAAAATTTTTCAATTTCAGAATTTTTTGTGAATTATCTTCAAGGACTTGCATTTAATGAAATTTTTTTCGATTAGTAGAAGAGAAAATAGCTTAAATAAAACCTGTAATTTTTCAATTGTAGTTCTCATTTTATATTGAAAGCTTTATGTATGTATATAATTTTAGTCATTTTTAATTATAAATGAGAAACTCTATCATTAAATTTTTTAAAAATAAAATTTTTATTTTTGATAATTTTTTTTTTATTTTATATTTTTAAAGTTATTTCAATAACTTCTATAAAAATATTTTCATTCCTTTATTTGTTTGTGTATTTAAAATTCTTTCAATGAAATTTTAATTCTAAATAAAAATAGTTATCCTGTAAAGTTTGATTTTCTAAAAGTGCAGATGAACAAGCATTTATATTTTCTAAATTTAATTTTCTAATAAGTATCTGTTAGTTTATTTAATTATTTTAAAGAGTTTCTCATTTAAATTTAATAGGCCTAATATTTTAAATTGCCAAGTTGTACAAATTTTACAGATGATTAGAAAATTGCATAAGGATAATTGTGCTCAAAAAACTTACTGCTATCTATCCCATAAATTTTGTCATTCTGAAGTCTTAAATCTTTTCTGAAATGTTTGTATCTCACTCTGAAGTAATACAGACCGTTTTATGTTTCATTTCGGTTTTGTTAGATAGGCAAAATTGTAGATTGGTTGGATCTTATTTGTTTCATGCAAAAATTGTGAGAAATTGACATGTATAAATTGGACCGCTGAGCAGTTAATTAATCGAATGAATTCAAAAGGAGCAGCATCGTAGAAGAGAAAATATTATTTAGGAGGGATTTTTTAATTGAAATAGAATTTTTAATGATTAAAATTTTTAATGATTAAAATTTTTAGTGATGTATTATTAAAAGAAAAACTAGATGAAAAAATTCTGCATTCACAATTATAATTTTTTGTAAAGCTGTTTTGGTCATGTATATTGTAATATACCCCTAACAAGGTATTGATTCTTTTGTTTCTACTATCAACTGGTAGGCTTTTTAACCATTACCTATCTGTGGCTGGATAATAGTTCTGAAAATTTCATTTGTACTCGCAATTACCTGTGCTGTATGAATCTTAAAAAAAAAAATATATATTAATGAAAAATAAGTTTGATAAAAGTTGGATATCAAAATCTTCACTGATAGGTATGTAAGTGTTGAATATTTATTCATGTCATTCATGCATATTTATCATATTCATACCATCACTGTCATGAATCACTTGGGACAACTGTTTCGCTGTATGTTTACAAAATTTGCTGAAGAAAAAAATTAAGTTCTGTAAGAATCAAAATAACTGCAATAATTGAAAAAAAGTAATGCAGAAATTCAAAATTGTGTTTTATTTGTTGTCATATATTCCATTTTGAGAACAACCATAGAAGTATATTGCCATGTATTGCTTAGACAGAAACTATACATCACTTTTTATCGTATGTAGAAATATATTTGGTATATTAGCTATTTAATGTGTATAATTTGTTGATTATATATTTAAAAATTAATATTCATATATTAAAGTATTTTTTTCTTGTTAGGTATTTTGATAGAGATGTACAGTGCATAAGAAACTTTTTCAAAAAGCGATTCGACTATGATAGTGAATTGTATCCTGATTTCAAAGAAATATTGTAAGTAAACATATTTTATTTATAAAACTTTGAAACATATTTATCATTTTTATAGAAATTCAAATAAGGTTGTATAAATGCAAATTTTAAAGATTTTTTTTTGTTTTTTTTAAGAAACTCTGTTTTTTTAAAATCATAGCAAAATAAGGTTTTACCTTTAAAAACAGTATTTTATGAAAGCACCCACTTTGTGCATAAGAAATGCAAGCAAAACAAATAGTACAAGATGCACAGATTAATTATCTGGATTACTGAGGCAAATGGAGAATTCATTGCATAAAAATAGAAATTGAGTTACTGAGAGCTACAAAAATTGATTCTTTTACAATAGTGGTGCTTTCTTTTTAGGTTTCCAAATGGTAATTCATGAAAAGACTGCTGAAATTGGTACAAAAAAAAAAATATAATTTAGGTCTAAATATTTCCATTAATACAATGGTTTCTAAACTGTGCTCCAAGACTTCCATAGTAGGAATTAAAAATGCAATGTTGATGGAATTTCTAAATATAGTATTTCTAAAATTCCTTTTGGGGAGTCTTATAATTCCAAATTCAATGTGGAATGTGAAAAAATGTTCTTTTGTTTTAAAAAATTAACTCTGTTTTACTCATTAATGTCAGATGAAAGTTTGAAAAAATTATTTGTTTAAATGTAAGATAAAGCAGACCTTTAATAATAAAAAACGAAAAGTATGATGTTTTTGCAAAGAAATAAAATCTTGTTAGATTTTTATTTTGTTAATGGCAAAAGAGAGCTAATGTAATTTTTTGAAGAAATAAATTATATATATATATATATATATTAACCAAGAATCATAAATGTTTTTGTACAAAAAAACAAAATTCTTATTAATTTTGCCTATTCTAATGCTGTTTTTAATTATTGTGTGTTGCTACTAACTAACTATTTAAGCTTTCAAAATATGAAAATGTCTTCTAGAATACAGTTTCAAAGAGCTTTTTACCACGTAAAAAAATGATAAATAACCCACTGAGAAATCAGAAATATTTATATTAAGTAGATTTTTTTAATAAGAAATTAATGTATGTATTTTGAGAATTTCTGCTATGTATCTACAGGAGAGAAGATGATTTGGATGTGACTACTCGAGCTAGTGGTTTTTCTAAAGATGTTCAAGATGACCTGAATCAGGTATAAGATTATGAGATTATTGAATTTTTTAAGTATTCAAAATGGTTATAAATAAGTAAAATTTTTAAATGTATAATAATAAAAATCATTTATACATAAGTAACATATTGTATACTTTTGAATCAACATAATTTAAAAAATTAAGCATCGAGATAAAAGTTGTATATTGTACATTTGTTACTTTCATTTTCTGGTTTCAAAAATCATCCTTGAATCAGAATCAGCAAAAAAAAAAAAAAAAAAAAAAATTTCGAGGGGTAATATTGTAGTATTTCTATCTTTGCACAGTTGAAAACATAAAGTAGTGTCAAAGAGCTTCACCAAAAATATTCAGATGTATCCCTTTGTAAGTATTGGGAGAATGACCATACATAATTGTAATTAAACAAACAATCTCTTTTAGTCATAAATTTTATTATGGTTTTCTAAAAAACGTTGCTATATAAATGAAGAGCTACTCAATTTTTTTTACCTGAGTATGCAGATTGGCTTAGTGGATCTTTTATCAGCATTAGTATTTTTCTCGTCCTTCTTATTTAGCCTTTTTATATAATAAAAGATGAGTTAACTTTTATTTCATGCATTTTATTTAATGGTTAAGGCTTTCTAGTTTATTGAAATTAAAACATTTCTTCAGCCCAGATATTGGGTATTATTTTTTGTAACTATAAGTGAGACAAAAACAAAGGATTGCTTAAAAATAATGCCATACATTGTAATTCCACCAGGCTACTAACTAATTTAAGTTTGCCTTAATGTTGCTAGGCAGCTTTCTGTTTTAAACATTTGTTATTTAAAAATTTGATGAAAAATAAAAAAAATTGTCTTGGATTTAGTCCTCAACATGTGTCAAAGTTCTGTCCTGAAATATTTACTGCAAGTTAAAATTATGTAAAATAAATTAATTTTTGCTCTGATAAAATGCATGTCTAGTAGTATTAAGTGCATCCTTTTATTATTATTAAGTTTTCAAATAGGTATGCCTTTTATTTAAATTGTGAATTAAATATTGTTGGTTAGATTAGTGATCAATAAAAGCTTTTTCATTTCATTGCTACACCCCTCTTTTTTTTTTTTTTTTTTTGTTAAAATCATATTAACTGACTCCTTAATTTTTGATTTAGTTATCAAAAACATTTAGTGACAACACAATTTTCTTTATATTTTTACTTTATGTACTTTAATGACGTTAATTTTAACATTTGAACATTGTTGTTGAAATTGTCTCGCATTTTACTATTGGAATTTATATCAGTATTATTTCTCTTATTTGATATAAGTAAGTATATAGTAATTTCAGTGATAAAAAAACAAATATTTGATTGTTATTTTCCGATTAAAATACCAAAGTGTATAATGAGGTGGATCATTTATACTAATGTTAATTGCATCATGCTAAAAGGAATTTTTGTATCTGTAAATGAATATAATTGATTTTCGTAAATAAAGTAAGATTGCATGAGCATAAGAAAATGAAAATATTTTCTTTTTAGGCCTTAGAAATGATGACTTTAAATGAATCTGAACTAGAAGAAAATGAAGATGGTAATGAAAATTCTGAAAAGGATAATATCGAATATACACCTCAAAGCACAAACATATTACAAAGATTTTTGGATGATTCTGCCATTCTAAAAAACAATATATATTCTGAAAATGAAAAAAAAATTGATTTATGTTTTCTAAATGAAAGCATTTCATATTCCGAAAATTTAGAAGACCTTTTTTTACCTGAAATCAATACTGAACATTCTAATGAAAGAATTAAAGAAAAGAAATCAAAAAATAAAACTTATAGTATGAGATCTTTATCCACAATACCACCTGATGAAATAAAACAAAGAGTTTGTAAAGAAATGCAAAAGAAAGAAAAAAGTAGAGTCATTAGTAAGGGTGAAGCTAATGCTGCAAATCGACGAAAAAAAGAGAACACAGAGAAGATTAACCAAGTTTTAAAATTTTCTATATGGTAAAAAAACCCTGTAAAATAAATTGTTATAGTATATGTATAAAAGCTATTGAAATAAAAAAATTATAGTAATTAGTATTTTCTTCCACATTCTTTTTGATGTTATTGTCTTTAGTTAATTATTAAAAAACACCTACACATTACAAAAAAATACAGGTAATTAATTATAAAGTTATACATTTTTATATACAAAGTGATCATCATTATCCTATATGTACAATTGTATCTTATTGGATATGAACTTGGTCTTTCGCTGCTTGGCTTTTGTGAAACATTTTCAAATAAAGACAAAGTAATTTCACATTTGGGTTAAAATGTATCATAGATAAAAATTTTCAACTAAAAGTAATTCATATTTTTTTCAATGTATTGCATTTTTGTTATATTTGAGAATAATGTAAAAATTAAATATAAATTCTTCAATTTAATGCAAGTGTTTGCTATCCCTAATATTCCATAGCACATAGCATTGTTGGGGCCTGAATGGCTAGTGCTCGGTACCACAGGTTTCGGGTTCGAATCCCGGCGTGATATGGATGTTTGTAGTGGGCTCGGAATCCACTTAAAGCCATGAGTCCCAGTCTCACATGACTATTAGACATGTAGAGCGGGGCAACCCTACCCCGTAAAAAGACAAAAAACATCTCGTCTCGAAAATCTACCAGTAGGTAGACGCCCTTGGCCCACACTGGGCTGTTGCGCCAATGATGACATAGCATTGTTAACTTAAAATAATTTGGATTCAATTCCCCATCAAAAGAAATCGAGTGTGACCAGAATGTAATAGGCTTATTAATTTTTTTTTTATACAAATCTTATTAATGTAATCAACAAACGGCTTCCTCCTAATTAAATATTTTACATCCAACCCTCTTAATTTTTTTACTTTGCATTCGAGTATTTTTAAATGTTCATAAATATTCAATATAATTTCATTATGTATTAAACATTTAACAATTTTTAAAACTGAATGATGGATTATCAATTCATAAAATGACAATCTCAAATTAAATTTCATGTTTTATGAATGAATTATTTTATAACAGTAAATAAATTTTACACCAATGATATATTGATAAAATAATCTTCCATATTACACTTCAATCACTTTGATATGAAAAACTTTTTAACCTCACATTTTATTTTTTATAGTTAAAAGTTAGATCTTAATTATAAAAAAAATTGTAATGAAGTCTATTTCCTTTGTAATTTCAGCAAACATAAGTAATTTATAATTCTATTTATAACTTTATGGACAAATAGTTTTCAGTATTTCATTTTCTCTTACAAATTTACATGGCATAAAAATTAAGGTTGAAAATATTTTCTTTTGATAAAAAGGGTTACTTATTGACATTTTTAGATGAATTGTTCAAAAAAAAAAATTATAACAATAAATGGAAAATCTTACGACAAAACATGAATAGTTGAAAGAAATAAAATTTTATTTTTTATTAAATTTACACTTCTGAACACAAGATCAAAATACGCTCACGAAACATTGAAAGCAAATGGTCCAAAGCATAGTTTATTTTTAAGCAATGCCA
>BPLR01004869.1:0-127322 GCA_021605095.1 Caerostris extrusa | reverse complement strand
AGGTTCGAATCGTGGCGGTGGTATATATTTTGTGAGTGGTTCGGAATCCACTGTAAATTGTTGGTCCCGGTCTATTTAGACCAATGTGTCCAAACCTTTTTGCCCGATTTGCAACTTTGATGCGCTGTACCCAAAATTAAGACCAGTTATTATCATTTTTTTTTTCAAAAACTCTCGTTTTTTTCTTCCAAATTTATTTCATCCTCCTTCAAAGTTATCCCCTGCGGACACAATTCACTTACGCCAACTTTTTCCAAACCTCAATGCATACTAAAAGTCATCGGCAGGGATGGCGTTCAAAGCGCGCGGCGATTCACGTTGAATCTCTCAATCGACTCAAAACGGTGTCCCCCCGGAGTGGTCTTTTGAGTTAGGGAATAGCCAGAAGTCGTATTGCGGGGAATACGGTGGTTATGGAACAATATGGGTTTCATTTTTTTTGCCGAAAAAGTCACGAAGAATCAATGCAGTGTGAGCTGGTGCAAATGGATTTGACCGATCCTTTTGAAATTCTAACATTTGCAGCAAGGTCTCTAATTGTAAATCGATGGTTTGCAAGCACCAAATCTTTAATTTTTGAACTTGAGCTTCGTCAGGTGAGGTTGTTGGTCGACCAGAGGGCTCTTCGTCTTCAACGCGTGCGCTGCCTTCTTTGAACTGTTTATATCACTTCTAAACATTTCTTTCCGATGTAGGAATGCTCACCGAATGCCTTCTGCAACCTTCCACATACGTTTCCGCAAACAAAATTGAATGCAAGTTCTTTGCTCAATGAATTCATTTCAGATTTCAATCATTCAGACCGGAATCAGTTTCAGCGTGTCTCCACAAAGCCAAGCCTAACTCAAACAGTAATGAATATTTTGGAGTCAAATTTCACACAAATGTCAAAGATAGTGCCAACAACCTTAAAAAAAAAAAAAAAACTTTAAGCCCCGTGAATTTTAAATTGAAAATTGGTCTTACTTTTTTGGAAGCAGTAGTATATCAGAAAATTTTGTTTATTATTCACTTTGAATTTATTGCTATCCAAATAATAAAATTCAATCATAATGTTATGAAATAATGCATTTTTAGTTAGTTAATTATTTTTTCACTTTAAAATTATTTGATTTAATTATCCCTTCCAATCAAAAATGATTATTTGGAAATTTTAAGGCCCATGATAATTCACCAAAAACGTTAATTTTTTTTATCTCTTAAGAAATGCATTTTGCCTTACTTGAGATGCTGGGTTGTCAATTTATTTCCAAAATTTTTGAGTTCGTTATATTTATTTAAGAAATTGTTAAAATTCTTGTGTTTTCTTATTATGGAAATGCATATCTATATATTATTAAGATTATAATATTTATTTCATTATGAAAAAAATATATACATTTAAGCTATATTAGTTATAGTTTCACTTGAACTCAACATTTCTACAATGTTGTTGGTGTGGTGTTTGCTCTAAATAAAAGAGGGAGAAAAAAAGATTAATCTACCATCTTTGATTCTACCGATTTTTCTGTTGTCTGTAATCGTGCTTTTTAAATGTGAATGATATGCTCGGTGTTTCGAAGTGCAAATGACTTACTGAAACCGAATTGTAGGATTGACTTGATACTCCTAGTACTCTCAAAATGCAGTTTTATATCTTTGCTGTCGAAATATAATGATTCTATGCAGCACAAAAGGTTGCTGCAAACAAAAAACTGTTAGGTTGAAGTTGCTAAAAAAAAAAAAAAAATAAATAAATAAATAATGATTAGAAAACTGAAATCTGCTCGGCAAATTTCAACTTATCATGTGTGAACATGATAAGTTGCATATACGCAACTCGACCGTCGACTGGATATCTGCTTACTATGTTACATTGGATATCCATCATCATTACCTTTCAGTCAATTTGTGCGGCAAAATTCCATGGATCGGGCCCACACTCCAGTCTTGGTTCGTTGTGGATCGCCCGTACGAAGTCTTTTTTCCTAGGGGACTTGAACATATAGAGGCAAGTGATGACTATCATACAGGCCACATGTTCTTACACTGTGCGTTGAAAACCGTGCATCAATGCTCGTCCGAACTCTCGTTCTATATTAAGCAAGGTTATTTCTCAAAGTCGTGTAGTAAATCTCATCAATTATTTTGCAAAATTCTCATCCGCTCTCGGTACCCATATCAATATTGAAATCACTGGACAATAATCACCGGTTTTTACTGTCCAAGCTCTCGTGAATTGCGTCGGTAATGCCATCGTCGCTCGATCCTGGTTTTGCATATAAAACGACCCCACGTACTTTTGTTTTAAAGTTTGCAGCCAACACGTGAATTCCCAGATCTTGATTTGGAAACATTTACACGCTTTCTACTAACAATTTAAGGTGGTGTTTGATTGACGCCGTTAAAGATCGTATTTAGATATCCGTCATTGGACCACCGGTTGTGTGGAACGTTGGCAAGTGGTGAAGTGGGCCGTGTTCTAATAGAGCGAGCCATAGGGGCAAAAGGTATTTTCGCGAGATTTTTAATGGCAGTAAAAATAATTTTTAATCTGTAAAATAAAAATCCATGCTATCTGTAAAAATGTTTTCTTTCAAAACGGCCTTATACCACGGATATCTAAGTATCATCCCTAACAAGTAAGCGATTCGTCCGTTTCCGCTTTTAAACCGGATATTTATCATATTTTATTCGTCCATACAATGAAATAAGAAAGAGGTTTATTTTAAGTCTTATAAAAAACATAATATTTTTTAATCAAGGTAAGTGAATTAATTCTTAAAACGATACAACATATATACTCGTAAAAATATTATTTAAAAGTTATATACGAGAAAAAAAAAAAAAAAAAAAAAAAGGCTGTAAGTTGAATCAATGTTGATCTATGAATGAGGTTTTCATTAAAATGGCTTAATTCTTTTTTTTTTTTTTTTTTATACGTTCTAATATATAACATCATTATGCATTGGTATTATCTCAATTTATAAATTCCAATACTATGCTTCATAAAAAGAAAAGTCATTTAGATTGTTCGATATTATAAGATATATTTTTTATTTGGCTTTTAGATAATTATATCATGTACAGTTAAAAAAAAATTCCGTCTTCAAAATATAAAAAATTAAAAGTATAAAATCAAGGTGAATCTGAATAATCGTAATATAAATATTTAAAAGCAAAAGTTAGAAAAGGAATACTTTTGTATAAAAAGATTAACATGTCCAATATAAATTTTTTTTTTCGTTTAAAATTTTAATTATTATTATTTTTTTAAATTTTCGAATTAATACTTTCCCACATTTTATATTTAATGTAGTAAATGCTTTTGTTGACTGCTGATTTTTTTAAACATCTGATTCATCATTTTTTTTATGTTATCTCCCCCTTTTTTTTTTTAATATTTATTTATTCTTGTAAGAATGAATACATAAAAAAAACGATAACTCAACTATTACTCATGAATAAATATATTCCGATATTTGATAGCCATATTTCATTCGTTGTTTGATAGCTGTAAAAGTTATGAATTGATTGGGAATGTTATAATAAATAGGTTTCAAAACCGTTCGGGAAGTGGAGGGAAGACAGGGGAAACTCAATAAAGAATATTCGCCAAATGCGATTTTTCGCCAATTGTAGTAGCCTTCTATTTAGTTTATTATTATTTTTTTTTAACATGAAACTTTTCTTCTGTTTATGTTGTGAACTGGTGCGAGTTGGGCTTATTGTAGTTGGAATCTTTCTGAAATCGCATTTCGCTCTTACAAAATTCGTTTAAAGGAATTCGCATTACTCTTTTTTAATAGATAAACGAACTAATTTATGAACAAAAATATAAATAATCCAAACTATTTATGTTTAAAAAACTGGAAAAATTTATGTTCAAAATGGAATGTTTTTTGTTTTGTTGCGTTTTCTTTGCGACTATTTTATAGTTTTAATGGAAAGTAAACGAATCAAATGAAATAAAAAACTGTTAATAACTACTTTAATTTAGTTTGATTAATTATTGGTGTTTGTTAAAAAATAGAAATAATAATATAAACTTTAGACAGCGATGTTTTGAATTTACAAATACAAATCCATTTGTATTTCATAACTTCAATGCTGTTCATTAATCCACCGATATTCACTAAATTTAATCACTAAAATCTTTACTTAAATTATTTACTAAATTTTTTTTTTTATCGCTAAAATCTTTATTTAAATATATTGTTTGTAAAATTTTCTTATATGTATATATATGTATATATATATATGTATATATGTATATGTATATGTATATATATATATATATATGTATGTATATGTATATGTATATGTATATATATATATATATATATATATGAATTTTATATATATTTGATTTGAATGAATACATTAATATATTAAATTTGAAATATATTTTTTAATAATAGAGGAAATGACAGGAAAACTATTTCAAATTTACATTATTAAACAATATTATTATAAATTTAATTTTTTTATATTCTGTGTATGGCAGTTTTTATCTTATGAAATTGGTTTGTATTTCAAAACATTCAATTACATTTACTTGGTGATTTTCTATTTCCTTAAATTATTTCATTCTTTTTAAGCATTTTGATTCGCATTTCATTCTTTTAAGCATTTTGATTCGCATTTCATTCTTTTAAGCATTTTGATTCGCATTTCATTCTTTTAAGCATTTTGATTCGCATTTCATTCTTTTAAGCATTTTGATTCGCATTTCATTCTTTTAAGCATTTTGATTCGCATTTCATTCTTTTTAAGCATTTTGATTCGCATTACTTTTAAGCATTTCGTACTTCATTCTTTTAATCGGTGTGATTCGTATTTCATTCTTTTTGAGCATTTTAATTCTTATTTCATTCTTTTTGAGCATTTTAATTCTTATTTCATTCTTTTGAGCGTTTTAATTCTTATTTCAATCTTTTGGGCGTTTTAATTCTTATTTCATTCTATTGAGCGTTTTAATTTTATTTAATTCTTTTTAACTTATTCTGTTTGGCGTTAATTTTTAAGTTATGGCAAATTAATATAGTTTGGTTTTTCTTTTATCTATGTCTGTGTTCCAAGGGTACCTCAGCTATACATTTCTAAAATTTTCGCTGAAGTTTTAGAAATCGGCTTTCATAATGCTATGTGTTTTTTATTGCTTTTCTTGCATTTATCAAGGAATATGATCTATTTTTTTCTTTTTCAATTCCGTGATGGTGAAAGTTCACTAAAGAAAACGTGGATTTAATGAATATTTATTACAATAAATTCTTCGACACAATTAATGCTAAAATTTATTGTATTTTAAAATGTACTTGGGCTTGAAAACATCGATTTCCCATCATGCATCTCTCATTTAAATGTGGTGTCAACGTCTAAGTGAGATGTGACTGGTTTTTTTTCGAAGAGCAAGAGACACTGTCGTGAATCATTGACCCGAAACTTCTCAGATGCATAAACCGCGTATTAGGAATCTTCATTCATCGCTAACCTACTTTCATTTTTGTTGAGTCCAGAAATTCAAGGTATTTTGATTAAGTGGAGTAAAAATATGCATCCACATATATCCATTATTGGATGAACCTTAATTGTTGAATCATATCCCTACACCCACCCATTTTTATTTATTTATTTTTTTTTCTGAAAAAAAAAAAAAAAAAAAAAAAACAAGTAATATAAAAAAAAATTTTAAAGTCAATTCCTACTTTTTTTCACTATATTTCAGAAAGTCCTTTATAAATAATTTTTAGTCATTTTTTTAAGTTTATCTGTCGCCATCTATGGGTAGATATATGCAACTTAAATCTAAAAAAACTAAAATGAATTAATTAAATTTAATTACTAAATTAATATTTGAAAAAAAACTGTATGAACATCCAGTGTCATCTACTACAAATTAAAAAAATGTATTTGAACTCGAGTGGATGAATAAAAGTACTTTATTAACGATTGAAATTTTGAATAAAATATATATAGGAAGGGTGGGAGCTAATAGAAGGAACTGAAAAAAAAAAAAAAAAAAGAACGAAACGTATTAAAATTAAAAGAAAATTAAAAACTGCGTGAAATCTGTAGCCCTTTCTTTGCTACCGATTGATATAATTTATTTATTGTTTGTTTTTAATTATTTGATTTTTCTCCTTCAAATTTTGGATTAAATGTCTTTGTATAAAAACAACTAAAATTAAACATTTATTAAAAGATAAGATTGGCAGTTTAAGCTGATGATTAAAATTATGAAATTGTCGATTAAAATAATATTTTGTGTTTCATTGAATATTTTTATCTTGATTTTTGTAATTGCTGGACTAATCAAGATGTCCGTGATGACAACATTGGATTCGTCTATCAGTTTCAAATAAATAAATAAATCAAATAAAAATATATAAAAATCAATAAAATTAGTCCTTAACTTTTTTTTTTTTGTGTGTGTAAGGAATATACGAATATTTTTTATCGATTTTTCTAAAGCAGTTATGCAGCACATTTATTATTATTTTAAATTTTTGATATTTTTCTTTATATCAGTTGAAGATATCTTTAATTAGCAATGTTTAATGACACAGAATAGTATTGATAATTTGTGACGTCTTTTTAATTTCCTTTTGTTATTTTACCTCCTTTCTGATGTTTTTCCTAAAACGTTTCATTCCTCCAAATTTAAAAAACTGGAGTTAAATCGCGATGAATGCTAGAAATTTTGGTTCCAAATTGTGGTGGTAGTGCGCTCTGGGTAACGCTGCATCTGTTACTTGCCTGCTGTTCTGGCACCTAATGGTTGCAAAGTACCTGGTATATGAAAACAACTTGAAAAAGAAGTCAGTCTTGAGTCAGCGGTGCAGTGGGCATTCTGTTTTTAAGAACTTTTTTTCCGTTTCCAGAAATCATTTATGTATATAGCGGACTCTGTCTAATTCAACATCCCCACTGGTCCGACGCATCTGTTGCAGCAAGTGATTTAGCGGTGAGCCAATCATGTAAAACTTGAACCCCTTTCGCTCACTCTGTGTCAAGTTCTAAATGTGACCTTCATTGCATTCATTCCTACTAGCGACCACACTTTTTTGTTACCTTATGAAGCGCACAAAATACTTGTATAAATTTGTATTTTTGCCTTAGTTTTCATTAAATCTAGGTGTATCGCAATGCAGCATCTATTTTTTTGTGAACTGCTCGTAAGACAGGTGTCCGGTCCTATAGATATTGGATGTTTGTAGAGTATTGGTAGGTATAAGGCATTTGGAGTAGTATAATTTAATCCTATAGTTGTTTGTCCTATAGTCGTATGGATTTGCAGACGACTGCCATCAAAAAAGTGTTATTTTTACTTGACCTGTGTTTGCACCCAATCGGGAAAAGCCGTGTGGAAAAGTTTATAGTGAGAATATCAATATTTTTAATGTATTTAGATTTTTAAACTAAGAATTATTTTATTTTATTGTTTTATAATATATATATATATATATTGTAAAAAATGCGAAGCTATTTAATTTTCTCTAGAAAAATGCGTCATGCTTCGTTTAAGGTGTCGTGACACTTTGAGAACTGAGGACATGCATCATATGTGGCGAGGTGGTTTTGATGACTATAGTGCCGGAAATACTGTATTTTTAACGCATTAAAGTCCAAGTCAAGAGACATTTTAAATGCAAATACTTTTTGACTTCTATTTATCATTTTGTCAGAAACAAACTGTCACTCTAATATGACTATCGATGTTTTATGTGCTAAAATCAGGGCCGGATTTAGATGAATAGAGGCCCTAGGCTATTCCACTTAAGAGGCCCTTTCACCTTCCATTTTTAAGTATGTAAATTGCATGAGATAATAAAATACATCATTACTGTAATATATATCATTATGTTAAATGAAACATGATGTGAATTGGTACTAATCTTTATAAAAAATGTGGCACGGATAATAAATAAAAAAAAAAAGTCGAGAACACTTATTTGGACATTCATTCTCAGCACCCTATATAGTACTTGTAGCTATAACTAATCAAACATAACACACAACATTTACAAAGAAACAAAATTCAAATACATCTTTACGTTTGTTTATTAGTCATATGTGAAGAATTTCTCCCTATTTTCGATTCAGTGTTTACTGTTTTTAGAATAGTGTCATTCTAATTTTGCTAACAATTTGAATGTAGGCCCCCTTGATCTTGAGGCTCTAGGCTGAATCCTAGTTAGCGTATAGGAAAATCCGGCCCTGGTCGTGGCACTTTGAGAACTGTGGCCATGCATGATATTTTTCGAGGTTTTGATGACCATATTGCCGGAAATACTATATTTTAACTCATAAAAGTCCAAGCCAAACGAAATTTTAAATGCAAATACTCTTGACTTCTATTTATCATTTTGTCAGAAACAAGCTGTCACTCTAGTATGACTGTCGATGTTTTATGTGTTACAACACAACCGCTGGTTTTCCAGCTCCATGTCGTGGAAAAACAAACCCGTGGAATACGTTCCTTGTGCTAGAAGAGCAAAAATGAAAGAAAATAAAAAGTGCGAAGCGATTTAATTTTCCATAGAAAACCCGTCATGCTTCGTTTAAGGTGTCGTGACACTTTGAGAACTGTGGCCATGCATGACTTTTGGCGAGATTTCGATGACTATAATGCCGGAAATACTGTAGGCTTGGACATTTATGAGTTGAAATAGAGAAATTTTAAATGTAAATACTCTTGACTTTCTATTTATCATTTTGTCAGAAACGAGCTGTCACTCTAGTATGACTATCGATGTGTTATGTGTTACAACACAACCGCTGGTTTTCCAGTTCCATGTTGTGGAAAAACAAATCCGTTCCCAAGTTAAGTATTATTTAGTCGAGAATATTCGAAAAGTTATTCCATTTTAATGATCGAAAAGTTATTCTATTTTAATGTTTTGTTAATTATTACGATTAAAAAAAAAAAGTGCAAAGCGATTCAATTTTCTCTAGAAAATGCGTCATGCTTCGCTTAAGGTGTCCTGCCACTTTGAGAACTGTGGCCATGCATGATATTTGGCGAGATTTCGATGACCATAGTACCGGAAATACTGTATTTTAACTCATAAAAGTCAGAGCCAAGAGAAATTTCAATATGCTAATATCAATATGTGTGCAAATACTCATGCAAAATGCAAATACGTTTTGACTTCTATTTATCATTTTGTCAGAAACAAACTGTCACTCTAGTATGACTATCGATGCCACCGAACGCTGGTTTCCAGTTCCATGTTGTGGAAAAACAAACCCCGTTCCTCGTGTGTTCTTGGGAGTAGGAACAAGGCCATCGTTCCCATTCTGGGCATCATCATTAATAGCGAAGCGCGCACGGTACCGAGAATGCATTTACTGCGCACAAAAATCCTGAAACTTTAGGTGGTGGGAAATTGGTGTCGCCGACGGTATTCGCAGTCCATTCGTTCTGATGCACCCCTCCCCTACCCCCGCGCCGACCACCACCCCGCGGCGTTTCGCTCTGTCGCTTCCATCATCGCGAAACGGCATTCCCCAGGGCAGGTGTCACGTGACCTTTCGGGCTGTGACGTCACGCCCTGTACCACTACATTCTGACTGACTCGGGTCCGAAAGGTTTGGCGCTTTCGGGAAGAATTCTCTCTTGAGGTAAACATGTTCGCTCTTGATAACAATGTTTTGTGTACATTTGTTTTTGTGATTCGATGCTGTTGTCAAATGAGGTTGTTGAAACATTGACATTCAGGAAAATTAAACAATCAGAAAAATTAAAATTCATACATGAAAATTTTTAGGGATACAATTTGGTAAAAATGGTGAAAAAAAGTGTATTGTTTTTGACTTTGTTACCGCTAAAAGAATGTGCAGAACATATCATACTGACTGGCATATATGCATCCATTAGGTATCCATTGAACGAACAGATTAATACTATTATAAAGTGTTTCTCTCTCTCTCTCTCTCTCTCTCTTGAGGTAAACACGTTCGGAGCCAACCTTTCTCTTATAAACAATGTTTTATGAATATTTTTGATTCGATGTTATTGTTAAATGAAAATGAAAGGGAAATTAAAATCGATACATGAATATTTTTATCGATAGAATTTGGTGAGAATGGACCAAATATGTGTATTGTTTTGAATTTAACGTAAACACTGCCGACTAAAAGAATATGCGAAACACATCACACTGACTGCATGTATCCATTAGGCCATGCATTGAGCTAACAGATTAATACTATTATAAAGTATAGTTTGACGGGTCCCATCCTGCTATTAAGATAAAAAATACATGAAAAAAATCCTGTTTTTTTTAAAAATAAATCTTATAATTTGTTACTTATTCAATATATATTTGCAATGCATACATAACATCATTCAAAACATAGAGTTAAAATTTTATTAAATTCTGAAAATAATTATAAGAGTTTTGATTTTTGTTGTTATATAGAAAGAAAAAAAAAATACAAAAATAGAAAAAAAAAAAAAAAAAAAAAAAAAAATACATGTGGGGCAGAGTGGAGCGCTGTGGCGCTCGATACCTCAGGTTTCGGGTTCGAGTGGATGTTTGTAGTGGTTCGGAATCCATTTTAAATCGTAGATCTCGTAGGATCGTAGAGCCTCGTGGGGGTAGTGTTACTCGCGTCCGTAGCATATCTTCAAGTTACACTTGCCCGCTGGTTAGCGCTAAATGAGTAACAGTGTCTTGTCTTATGGCATAAATATTAACTGTCTCTGTATTGCCAAATGCATTAGAAATTACAAAAAAAAAAAAAAAAAAAAAAAAAAATATATATATATATATATATATATATATATACAGTTTAACAGGCATTCAATTTAAATATTTTGTAAGCATTAATTCAATATCCAAATAGTTCCCCAATGAAACGACTACAGCTCAATTTTTAATAACTCTAGATGGAAATTCAAAACTGTTTTTAAAATCTAATGGTCTCATTTTTTAAAATCAGATAAATCAAACCAATAAAAATTAATAATAATAAAAAAAAAATAGCAATTTTTTTTTTTTTTTTTGCCCATGGCGTGCCAATTACGGAGTTCCATTGAGTCTTAGTGTCTCTTCATCAGTATTAACATTAAATGAATTAATTTATGCAGTTGCATTTTTTATATTAGTGCTCACTCTAGTCATAAAAGTTTTAAACATTTCAACGATTGAATGATTTTTAAAAGTTAATTAGGGGAAAAAATGACCGAAAATTGTGATTTGAACATGATCGGTTATCTTAATGCACAGCGGGGCCAAGGAAGAATGATATATACAGGAAAAGTTAGTTTATTAAAAATTCAATCTTTATTTAACCCTTAAAAAGTATCATGGGTGAAAAATCGCCCTATTTCTTATATTATTAAAAACCGAATTACTGGTAATTATTTATGTCGTCAATAAGGGATACCATTATCACAAAAAAAAAAAAAAATTCACTTTGTTATGTATGCCTTTAGATGCACTAAAAAGAAAACTGATCTGGGGTGATATTTCACCCATGATACCAAAGTATAAGTTTTTAAAATTTACCACGTGAAATTTAATTTGCTATTAAGTACTGCAGTTATAATTTTAGTTTCTAGTAAGACAATTTTAAGCTGAGAGGTTAGGAAATAATTATTTTAAAGTGATTTTATTTTATTGCCTTGAAAATAATTTTATGATATGGCGTTTCCAGAAAAAGTTGAAATGGAAATGAAACGGATGATTTTAGCGATGATGAGGACACTATAAGCGATAATGTAGATGATGATGATGATGATGATGATGTTGAGAATGATTATGTAGGCTTAGTTAATATTGACATATGAAAGTGATGAAATTTTAATGGATTAAGAAATGTCATCCGCTCTAGTAATCATAAACGATTTCGTGTAATCTCCAGTTCAAATGAAGATGAGCTTCCTCAACAAATCCCAACTCGTAGAAAGAAAGCTAAATTAAACAACATGTCGCTGAACGAACTCTGATACTCCTCTCGCTCAAATATCGAATTTGCAACGTAATCTGAAAAATATTTGAAATTCTTGACGAAAAGGTTGATTAGACAACGCCAATATCACCCGCCACATCTAAGCAAGGAGGATATTGTATATATATACAAGGAAATAACATAGAAGATAAAAATGTGAACTATACACTATGTACCAACTTCATTTGTAAAAGGCAATGTAGCATTATTTGCAATAACTGTAAAAAATGCATTTTATAACTTTCATGGAATGTGTATTTCTTATAAAATATCTAATCTTTTTAAGTACATGTCTTTGTTAAATTCATAAAAATAAAATTCATTTACTGGGATGAAATGACACCCATGATACTTTTAACGTGATTTTTTTTTTTTTAGATGATGCCTTTTATAGGTTAATATATTTTTATCGCATAACTAAAAGAATGAAGATGCTTGTGTAATTAATTATAAAATGATTAAGAAAAATGATCGCGCCTTTCAATTTTTAGTTCTAATTAAAGGGGGGAAAAACCCCGACTTCGTGATCTATGGAAAAAGGCAAATGAGAAATATAAATGTAAAAATCCTTAATCTGCTTAAGATATTCACATTATCGTGTATTTTTATCACTAAATTTCGTAACCGAACTTTATCTTAATGTTGTGTGATAGTTAAATTCAATTTCATGAACAAAACTGGTGCTTAGGCATTTCCTTCTATTAGCTCACACTCTCCCCTATATATATCTTGTTCAAATTTTCAATCGTTCATAAAAATACTTTTTATTCATCCACTCGAGCTCGAATACATTTTTTTTAAACTTGTAGTGGATGACACTGGATGTTAATACAGTTTTCCCAAATATTAATTAATTCATTAAATGTAATTAATTCATTCATTTTAGTTATTTTTAGATTAAGTTGCACATATCTACCAATAGATGGCGCCAGATAAACTTAAAAATGAATGAAAATTATTTATAAAGCGGACATATAAGACTTTCTGCAATAGAGTGAAAAAAAAAGTAGAATTGACTTAAAAAATTTTTTTTTTTTTTTTTTATATTACTTGTTTTTATATTTTTTTTTTTTTAATAAAACTTATTTTCAATTCATCGATGTCGCTAATTAGTAGTAAAACTTTTTTATTGCATCAATATTGAAATCATCAGAACAAAACTGATTTTAAACCGGCGTTAAATAATGATATGTGGCTTAATGGATAGCCTGGTATCTCTCTTTTAAATACCGAATTTGCCACAGAATCTGAAGAAATAATATTAGAAATACTTGAGGAAACAACGGCAATAACAACCATCCACATCTAAGCATGGAAAATGTTGTATATGTACAAGGAAAAGAAGTTATACTGTGATATACATACAATATGTACCAACTTAACCACAAATTACCGTTTACGTAATCTGCCATGAAAATAATTCTGTCAACGGAAACATCAGTTCACATAACAAGTGCCACCAGGAAAGTTTTTCCACATAATTTTTTTCTTATTGATGTGGTTGAAAAAAATTATAGTATGAAGGATTTTAGATTAGTTAAAAAGCTAATTTTCACTTTCAGATTAGCTTTTTGTTTTTCGAATCATTAATTAAATTAATTTAGTTTTTAAATTATTAAAATGAATTCATAAATTAAAATTTATTAATTGAAAGGGGTTTTATGATGAATAATGAAACAATCGTTTGATCACTTTGTGAACAATTATACTGTCATTATTAAAAAAATAATTTAAGATCAAATCAATAATATGTAGAATATTGATTTTACGGCGTCTGTAATGCACATATACATAAATACATACATTATATAACACAACACGTTAATACAAATATGAAGGAGAACTGACGAGGAATGATATTAGACCATTTTATTTTCACAACAAATATCTTCAACATGTGAATTAACAAAACTACACTCACGCACATATGTGTGCAATTCTTTTAAAAATTTATATTGGATCTTATCTTTAAAATTTAATATGTTCTAATGTGGTTTGGTTTTGTTACTCTACTGTCACTTTTTTCACACTGGGCTAATTAGACTGGGACCTACAGTTTTAACGGGGATTCTGAACCACTCACAAACATTCATTTCACCGTCAGGATTCGAACCTGAAGCCTGTGGTACCAAAAGCCAGAGCGCTAATATAATTGCCTGTCAGGCCGCGCTAAGGTTTTCTAGCACGATCTTTCTGTACTTTCGACGTCTTCATCTCAACAGGGCGTCCGTAGTGTGCTCGTCTTATAGTGTTCGTACGATCTTCTTTAATTTCCCATCTTTAATTTATTTTAAAAGATCTCCTTTCATCGTGGATCCATGATACTTTTTTTTATAAGCGTAAGTACTCAATTTGCTTGATATGCTACTAAAGCAGTCATTGTTTTTACTACTGATTGTTATTGAGGGATATCATTGAATTGCCTCCTGAACTTTTAATTTTAACATTAATTCTTAGACATTTTTTTAAAAGACTCCCGATTCCTGGCAGATGGTGTAATGCTTTAGGCCCAATGCTTCCACGGATGGCCAAACCAATATTGTGCAGCATTTTAATCGCATCGTGCTCTGTTTTATGAACGAATCCCTTGAAAGTAAAATAATCATGGAAATTGTTTGGCCAACATTGTTCTCCATACGGTGAAGCATTCTGTTGAGGAGTTTGTTGGCCACTTATCGCTGCCGTAAAAGATGCGAGATGTCCTGGAACACCAACAGTTGTTGAAGACAGAATGTTCTAGTTTCTCATTGATATCTTGGGAGATTCCATTCTTCACAGGTCAGAAGTCCACTGTGAAAAATGATTATAGTTTGATTAATCCCATTTCGTTGGATACTGCATTAAAAAGAACCTCAAAGAAAACCAAACCCATTTTATTATCAATATGACATTTCCCTCATAGTTGAATGTATCTGTGGATAGCGTATCCAATATCATCCGTAGTATTTATTCAAAACCTCAATGTCCTTTTATGTTTTTAACGCTCGTAATGTTACATATACCAGTAAAAAAATATTAAAATGCTTATTTCATTCAATTCTGCCTACAACAGAATTGCTGTAATTAAAGAAAGGATGTTATCATTTTGGCATGAAAAATATAAATAATTGAATCAGAAAAATCCTGTAACGATTTGATTTGCATAAGTTTATTAAATCTACTCATTCAAATAAAAATAATTGAACAAGAAATCTAATTAAAATAGAAATCTTGGCAATTGGAAAATATCAACTGTGGAAAAGTGGTTTTAACTTCCTTTTCATGTTTCTTGAATACCTATATAATTTTTATTATTCATGTGTCGTGCTTTATTATTCATGTGTCGAATGTGTGTGTGTAGTGGACTTTTCAGAATCTAAACACATGTCCGAAAATGAATGTTCACACATCGATTGTAAATTTTGAATTTTATATTAAAATATGATCTACTAAAATATCAGCTAATTACCTTTTCCACTATTGTATACGTACTACCGTGCCGAAAAACTAAGGCAAATTATTTATTTTTTTCAAAAACTCTTTTTCTTCCAAATTTATTTCATCGCCTTCAAAGCAATCCCCTCCGGACACAATGGCAAATTTTTTTCCATTCCTCAATGTATGTTAAAGTCATCGGCAAGGATGGCCTTCAAAGCGCGGCGATTCACGTTGAATCTCTTCAATCAACTCAAAACTGTGTCCTCGGGTGGTCTTTTGAGTTTAGGGAAGAGCCAGAAGTCACACTGTGTGAATACAGTGGTTTTTAACGATATAGGTTTCATTTTTGGCGAAATGTGTGAGTGTCCAATTGTGAGCTTCGTCGATTGAGGTAGAGGGTTGGGCTCTTCGTCTTCAACGCGTTCTCTACCTTCTTTGAACCGTTTATAACACTTGTAAACATTTCTTTCCGATGTAGGAATGCCTTCTGCAACATTCTACACGTTTGCGCGAACAAAACTGAATGCAAGTTCTTTGCTCAACGAATTCAGACATTTCAAAAAATCGCCGGAATCAGTTTTAGCGTCTCACAAAACCAAGCGTAACTCAAACACTAATGAATAATTTGTCGTCAAATTTCACACAGATCTCTAGAATAGTGCCAGCAACCTAAAAGAGAGAAATGAAATTCTATAAGCCCTGGAATTTTAAATTGAAAATGGGTCTTACTTTTTGGACACAGTATATGTATAACACATAGTATATTTTACATAATATTTATAAAAAATTACTATAGTAATTTTAATTACCCCAATTTTTTTAATATTTAAATTTTTTTTATTTTTCTTTCTGCATTTTTTTTTATGTTTTACGTTTCATAATTTTTACAATATGAAATGTAAAAAATTTGTTTTTACATTAAATTTTTGTTTTTAATACAAAATTTGTAAGTGTGCAATTTAGTAACACCTAGGTGATTACATTTCGTTTCAATATTTTTTTCATTTATTTAGAATAATTTTGTTTTCCCATCTACCTCTACATCGAGTTTATTTTAAAACGTTCCAACTTCCTTCTGAAAGAGTGGAGTGCAATCGAAATTAACAGCCAGTGCTTTTTTTTTGTCTTTTGTTTTGTGTTTTTCACTCAGTGGTAGAATTAGTAATCTGCTGCCAAAAAACGTTTTTTGCCGCGAATCTTTTTGTGTATTTTAAAATATTTCGAAGAAAAATTTTAATCAAGATTCTATAATTATTTATGGTGGCCTTGAGAAGATAACAGTTATGTTGCTTGTACATGAGATGGCAACGCGTGTGAAGCTTTTAATTTTACTCTTAAGATTTTTTACATAAAATTATTGGTATTTTTTTTTTTTTTTTTTTTTTTTCAATTTCTTTCACGAACTAATAATTTCTCTTTTCAATTCCTTCTATTAGCTCACACTCTCCCTCTATATATCTTGTTCCAATTTTCAATCGTTCATACAATACTTTTCATTCATCCTCTCGAGTTCAAATACATTTTTTTTTAACTTGTAGTGGATGACACTGGATGTTAACACAATTTTTCAAATATGAATTCATTCATTAAATTTAATCAATTCATTTTAGTGTGTTTTATATATAAGTTGCATATATCTACCAGTAGATGGCGCCAGGTAAACTTAAAAAAAATGAATGAAAATTATTTATAAAGGACTTTCTGCAATAGAGTGAAAAAAGGGTAGGAATTGACTTAAAATTTTTTTTATATTACTTGTTTTTAAATTTTTTCGCGAGCTAATAATTTTTTTTTTTTCTAATGCAGCTGTCAGCTTCTAGACAACTGTCTTTTATCCCATAAGCAATCGCTGCATCGACGTTACTCACTTAGCACTACCCAGGAGGTGCGTGGAGCTTGAAGATAAGCTACGGACGCGGAGTAACAATACACCTACGATCATGTTAGACCGGGACTCACGGTTTAAAATGGATTCGAACCACTACAAATATCCATGGCACCGCGGGGACTCGAATCCCAAACCTGTTGTGGTACCGAGCGCTAGCCAATCGGCCTCAATCCCCTCAATTAATAATTAAATAATGAACAATTGTTTTAAAAGATCATCTGGTGAAAGCAAACACAATTTTATTTCAAAGTGATTTTCAAGAAAAGAAAATCGTTTGGAATTCTATGGTTTCTTATTGTTAAGATTGCCGTTTTATCATTTATAACGCTTTGTTCTTACATTAAATTTTTAAATTATGTGGATAATCTGTATAGCGGCCCAGCCGATTATATGTGGCGTCTTTAGGCATAAGAATGACGGGCATACAAGAATTTTTCATTTACGTTTAGATGTGAAAAACATTTCTTCGCGTTGGATTCCGCATAATTTGACAGTCGTTCGATAACCAGCTAGTTTCGATGGGTGACAAGAAAATTTTCAAATATATAGACGCTGTGCGTCAAAAGCTGTGTACGCCGTTTACACAGGTGACGAATCTTTGATCTATGTATATGAGCCCGAAAATAATTATATTAAAAAAAAAGCATCCTACTGTATGGGTCTTCTACCACTGTGGGCCAAACCCAACAAAAGTTGCTGCGGCCAATTGGAAGAACACAGAGAAACAAAGAACGAAAAAAGAACACAGAGCTAGCTCTGTGTTCTTTTGGTCCCATAGGCTTCAGGTTAGAATGCTGGCGGTAGCATGGATGTTTGTGAGTGGCTCGAAATCCATGTTAAACTGTAGGTCCCAGTATGTTTAGCCTAAAGTGTGCACAAACTGACCATAGAGCGACAAACCAAACCCAGCGAACAAAAAGTTGTTCGAACAAGATGTATTTCAAAGCAACTGCTCGCCAGTTAGAGGGATTTGTGGCAACAGTGCCACTAGATAATTTTGTCAATTCTTAATGACACACAGACATTTGTTTATTAAAAGTCTGTTTATTGAAAAATCAGGATTATTCTTTATCATGATAACGCCAGCTCTCATCCCAAACAATTTATTATTCGAGGGGATCAAAACATCGAATGGCTGGATCATCCGCTGTGTGTCTTGTATTAACCTTTCCACATAACATGTGTACGAGATACATAACTTTAATTGGTTGTTTAAAAAAAAAAAATCTAATTCCGTCTTTTGCTACACATAATAAATAACACGTTTTTCTTCCTTGAAAGATCATTGCTTATTTTATAAGCGCTTGATTTACCTACAAGTGCAAACATAATCGTCTAATTTAAGAGATTATTTGATTTTTCCTATTTCTGTTAACTAACTAGTCTAAAGGATTCGTCGAATAAAGAAATCAATGAAATAAACATGCCTTTTTTTTTTTTTTTTTTCAATGCATTTACTTTTGTAAGGTAGATGGAAGTGAGTATTATATTTATGCACTCTTTTTTTAGACTCAAATACTGAGTATGTTAAGAATATAATTGTTAATATATAGGGAATAGTTGTAACTTAGCCATAAAACCATTTCAATTATTATATTGTCTTGATTGATTTTTTTTTTTTTTTTATAGAAATGGTCAGGGTTAACAAATTTGGCCATTAAATATATTAGTAAAGCAGGCATTTGTTTTTAGACATAGTAAAAGCCTTAAATAAAATTAGTAAAAGTTTAAATGTATTTGAATATCAATTTTCACGTAGTGCCTTTCTGATCATATTGTAAGACAGCGATCTTCACACTTTTTCGAGGAGTTGCGAAGTTCCTCACAAATCGGCGTGAGGAATTTGGGAATTGTGAAGATTCTTAGGATCTTCATATTCGCGATAAGAAAAAAAGACCAAATAAAAGTTATCACCCCTATATAACGTGATACATTGTTATATATATATTAATTATTTATTCTAAACATACATTTGAATTCGATGATGAATTTACATTTTTAAATTAGAATTGAATGTGAGCAAAGCCATTGAATTTGTTTAGTAACAATCTGGTTAGATGTCGTCTGTTGATTCAACTCGAAGGTCAGATTGTTATTTCAATTTATTTCTTCACTTGCTTTTTTGGGTGATTGTCATTGAAGAAAACGCTAGTTCACACAGATGTGTAGAACCTAATGGTAAGATTGCTGTGCCTATACAATCGGTACAGCAATCTATATCGAACATATTGAGATTCTAGAATTCATGTGGAAAACCATTTGAATAATTGAACCATTGTGAGATTCTAGAATTCATGTGATAATATATAGGAATTCATTCTATAGCATAATATAATTCAATAATTCATTCTCTATCATTCATAATATAATTCATTCTCTAGCAAGTGATCACAAGCTTACGTTTTTTGGCATATCTCTTAATTATCACTTTCCGTATCTCCTTTTGGAGACCAATGTTATAAGTAATACAATCATTGAAAGAGGTGGTCTTTCTTAGAAGTTTGGTCAATGATTGTTTCCCTCTTGATTCCTGATCATCAACTGCATTTTTCCTTTTTCTTTACAGAACAAGCCCCTTAAGAGGAGTGCCGACGATGCTGCCACCTCTAACGCAACGTCTGAAACGACGACAGTGGCCGAGGATTCCGAAAAAGCAAGCAAGATACCCCGCATCGAACCGGTGCAAGACAATGGAGAAGTGCCGGACTTATTACCAGCATCCGGCCACCAGTCCATCCTGCCCAAGTTTTCTTCACTGCAGTCCATGTCCCAGTTCTCTCAGTCCCCACTGCCACAAAGCAGCGCCAGCAGCGTCCAGCAGAAACCACAGATTCCTCAGTCCAAGTCCAAGCCTCCGGAACCTCCCTTGCAAGAGGACATTCGGCAGCAGACGACATCAGCACCAGTTGGTGTCCTCAAGGTCGAGTGCAAACAGGAACAGCAAGACCCAGGAGATTCAGACTTGTGCCAGTTCAAAAGCGCCGTCAGTGAGCCGACGTCTAGCAATAGTGCCGCCTCCCAGAGTTTATCGGACAACTTCCCAAACCATCTCCAGTACGGGGCCCTTGCGAGCGACATAGATGCAGATCTGTTCGACCAGCTATTGTACGAAGTGCTGGGAGATTCCACGGATGCTACCGTGTTCAATTTCTCGGAAAATCTCACAGATGCCAATAAAGATTCCATGGATTTGCCCTCTCCTAATCAGCTGAAGCCATTCGAAGCAGCGGATAGTTTAGCGTTCATCAACACGCCAGCTAATAACCAACTTGGCTCTCCTACTAGTAAGTTGCTTCTTTTTTTTTCTAATTACGTATCCTTTTGAGCAGGGCCGGATTTTCCTATAGGCCAACTAGGTTTTTAGCCTAGGGCCTCAAGATCAAGAGGGGGCTACAAGGAGAAATTGTGCACATATGAATAATAAGTAATTTACAAACTTAAAAATGGGAGGGTGAAAGGGCCTCATAAGTGGAATGGCCTAGGGCCTCTTATCATCTAAACTGGACCTGCTCTTGAGGCTTGGGACCATATTTTTTAAAAACCAATTTTACCCTAATTTGAGATAATTTTCTAAAAGATTCTACAGAATAGTATATTAAGTTATTTTTCAAATAAAAAAATAAGCTTTTTTTTTGTCTAATATAATGAACTTTATTTTTGGAACTTTTTTTTTTTTTTTTTATAACCGAGGCAGTCTAGCTTCGTAGTACATGGTATACGTCTGCTTTGGAATTCAGTATGTGTTCTGATTGGATATGAAAACATTTTGTTGGGTTATACGACTTTCGTTTGAAATACGACTCGCTTGTAGCCAAAAAATGGTTGTTCGTCGAAAGTGCAATAAGTACCACAAACTAATTAAAAACAAGCCATAGCAAATTGTCTGCTATGGATCAGATGATGTTGCATTTTCGAAATATTCTGAGGAGAAGAAGCAAAAGGACGGACAGTTTTATGAGAGAGTTCTATGGACAGTTTTTAGCTCATGCCACATCTGGAAGTAGTGTTCGCTCAAGTGCCAGTAGGAAAAGAAAATTAAATGTGATAAATTTTCATTTATTTATGTATTTCGTATAACTGCTTTAATGTATTGTATGCACGTATTTTAATATTAAGCGGGGTTTACAAAACTTTAATGGAACTCATCAATTTATAATACGCCAATAACGCTAGGAATTTTTTTTCATGGAAACGAAATATTTTTCACGAAAGGAATTTTTTTATTTCCCTTTATTTTTTATGGGAAACATTAGTTTGAGATATTCTCTGTTCCGTATAAATTGAAAGGTCTGGAACGAATTAAGGACGTATGGCTAGGTACAACTGTATTACATAGACTGCATAGACACCCTGTTCGATATATATAAATCGAAGGGCCTGGAATGGATAAGGACGTATAGCGAGATACAACTGTATTACAACCTCGTCATTGACTGTAGGTGCATGACATCTTATTCGGTATAAATCCAAGGTTCTGAACTAATTAAGGACGTATAGCGAGATACAACTGTATTTATTACAACCTCGTCATTGACTGTAGGTACTTGACATCCTATTTGGTATAAATCCAAGGTTCTGGAACTAGACGTATAGCGAAATACAACTGTATTACAACTTCGTCGTTGACTGTAGGTACATGACATCCTCTTCGGTATAAATCCTAGGTTCTAGAACTAATTAAGGACGTATGACGATGTGCAACTGTATTACTTGACTGTAGATGCATAGACATCTGGGTCCATGGGTCTGGAATGGATTAAGGTCGTATAAGCCTCTCTAAATTAGATCTGCTTTATGGGCAAGTACTTTTTATGGTATTAATATGGTTTTGTAGGACAGTGATATTAATATGGTTTTGTAGGGCAGTGATATTAATATGGTTATGCAGAACAGTGATATTAATATGGTTTTGTAGGACAGTGATATTAATATGGTTATGCAGGACAGTGATATTAATATGGTTTTGCAGGAGGACGGTAATATTAATATGGCTTTGCATTGTTCTCCGTAGGTCTGTTTCGAAACATTCCAGCAGCAACCAGCGAACCTGCCAACGCAGACCTGACCTCCTCGCCAGCGACCACATCCACCACGTTCTTCAATACCGCCCCTGCCCAGAGACTGCCCTCTTACACCGCCGGCGGCGCCCCTGCCCAGCGGACTGGGCCTGGAGTTCAAGCTGACGGAGCCCAGCCCTGCCGCCCAGACCCTCAAGCAGATGGCCGAGCAACACCAGAATATGCAGGTAGGTATCGCTGCCGCCGATTACTACCCTGCGCGGAACAAAAGAAGAGGAAGGAGAACGGTAAAGAGAAACATTTTGCAATTGTTATTATTGTTATTATTAAACCATTTGTAAGTGTTTCTGATTAATGCTTTTCGGATGGCATATCTATACGATTTTAAGAAACCTAGAGAAAATTCCGTAAAAATTTGAAAATTAGTTACAATTTTTTTTTTTTTATTATATGGCAGAAAGTCATAAAGTTGAAATCTTCCTCTAACATCTGGCGCCATCTACTATTAGATACATGCAACTTAAATCTAAAAAAAAAAAACTAAGATTAATTAATGAAATTTATTTACTGAATGAATATTTGAAAAACTGCATTCACATTCAGTGTCATCCACTACAAGTTCAACAAAAATGTATCTGAACTCGAGTGGATGAATGAAAAGTATTTTGTGAACGATCGGAAATGTGAACAAGATATATTGAGAATGTGAGCTAATAGAAGGAATTGAAAAAGAATTCTGATCTTTTTGTCATAACTTAAATTTAATTAATGAATTAATATTTGAAACAAATAATATAAAAATTCCTACTTTTTTTTTTTTTTTTTTTTTTTACTATATCGCAGAAAGTCCTTTATAAATAATTTTCATTCATTTTTTAAAGTTTATTGGGCGCCATCTATTGGTAGATATATGCAACTTAAATCTAAAAAAATTTTTAATTAAGGAATTAAATTTAATTACTGAATTAATATTTGAAGAAACTGTATTAACATCCAGTTACATCCACTACAAGTTAAAAAATGTATTTGTACTTGAGTGGAGGAATAAAAAGTATTTCATGAACGATTGAAAATTTGAACAAGATATAAATATATATATAGGGAGAGTGTGACCTAATAGTAGGAATTGAAAAAAAAAAATAAATAAATAAGATATAGTTAGACCATGTATTGTGTGGCCCATAAGCTCATAAATGAAATTTGTGCACGTTTTCAAACTTATAGCCACTTCCTACTTGGGTTCAATTGTTTTCTGTTAAATGTTTAGTATTTCAATGAATCAGCATTTTTTTTCGTAATCAGTTTCAATCAGTGTTTTTCTTATCAGTTGTTATCGAGCCAGAGTTGATTGAGACGGCGTTTTCCTGGTTTAGTTATATTAAACATATCCATCGAAATATAGAAAGTGACATAAACAATGCAGTCGATGAGTAAAGAAGGTTGAATTTTAATTAATAATTTGCTTATGTGATTTTTAGAAATTGAAGAATTATTATTTTTTGTGCAGCACTTCTTAGTTTTAATGTTGTTATAATGCAGCTGGCAATACAGAAACAGTTAATCTTTTTGCCATAACCAAGAGCTGCGTCGCTGATACTCATTTAGCACTACCCACGGGGCATGTGTAGCTTGAAGATATACTACGGACGCGAGGAACACTACCCCCACAACGCTCTATGATCACATTACACCGGGACCTACGTTTTAAAGTGAAATTCTGAACCACTACAAACATCCATGGCACCACCGGGACTCGAACCCGAAACCTATGGTACCGAGCCCTATCCAACTGACTATCAGGTCCATTCTCAGTTTTAATGTTCTCTTTTAAGGGCTAACGCTTATTCGTTCTTAAGGATTAGCCTGAATGGTCGATTGGCTCTGCCACGCTCGGTACCACAGGTTTCGGTTCGAGTCCCGGAAGTGCCATGGATCTTTGTAGTGGTTCGAATCCACTTTAAACCGTAGGTCCCGGTCCTAATACGGTCGTACATTGTTACGCCGCGTCCGTGGCTTATCTTCAAGTTACATGCGCCCCTTGTGTGATACAAAGTGAGTAACGTCTGTGCGGTTTTTGCCTTAAGGCATCCAAGACAGTTGTCTTAAGTATTTGCCAGCTACATTAGGGGAAAAAAAGAATGTTCTCTTTTATTCAAACAAGTACAATGTAAAAATATTAATAAAATAATTAATGCATGCAAATTCGACTTCAAATACCTTTTCTAATATTTATAGTTTAATATTACGTATTGAGCTTTCATTAACAGGTTATTTTATGGAGCCCTTGCCTCTCAAGACAAAATCCTGGTTAGACGGATTCGAACATAGTGACGTAATGAGGGAAAAAAGTATAGTGGGATGGGTATTAGTTACAATAAAAATAATTTTTTAATTAAAATTTTAAACTACATAATATGAAAAGAAAAATTTCCACAATAACTATAAAACTTTTTTTCTTTTTACAATTTATCTGACTAGCACCCCGAACAAGTAATCGATTCAGTCGTTTCTGCCTTTAAACAGGATGTTTAGTTTTCCACATAATCAGTGGCCATACTATAGTCCTGTTTTAAAGCCAAAACAACCATTTGTCCTGTTTTAAAACTCGCCTGTATTGTACTGTTAATTGAAGTTTTTTTTTTTTTTCTGAATTTTTGTTGCCTACGCAAATTACGAAGTGAGCTTTCAAACTGAATAAAATAATAAGAAGGCTTTAAGATCTTCAGTTGAATATGGCATTTTGGGAAACAGTGAGAGTTTCGGTTAAAAGTTGTAGGTTAATTAAAAGTCGCCCTGTAGTACCAGTAACTTATTAAAGGTATACAACTGAATTGTGAGGATGCACAGTTACTAATGGTATCTAAAAGCTTTTTTTTTTATAGAAGGACTCATCTGACTGCTTCTCAAGGTTCGATGGACCAAAACATAGTACACAGTATAAAAGCATTATGTTTTTGATTATTTCTTATTAAGAAGAGATAATTTGTTAATAATTATCGATTAAATGGAAACCTATAGTACATAGAGATCTTGTTATCCGGCCCAAGCAATACTGTTCAAGCTTTTGCAATATTTTTTCTACTTTTTATATTTTATAATCAGATAATTAAATACGGTCTTGTAGGAATTTAACAACCAATTTATTAAATGTGACTTGTGCTTCATTTTTTTTTTTCAATTTGAAAAAGAAATTTCATTCTCTGTCGATCATATTTAATTAATGTTTACCGGGCATAGGATTCTGTATATATAGGGGGAAAAATAACATATATAATACGAAGTTAATTTCTTACAAAAAAGCATCTATTTTCACACAATTGTTTAAAAATATAGTAGAAAGAAATTAAAAAATTTATGTAGTTTTTGCTGAACTTTTTACAATAAAAGTAATATGAGAAATAAAATTGAAGAAAAAAAAAATCCTGCAAAGCGGATTAAAAACGCGTGTCCTTCAAATAGACTGGTCGTTCCTTTGACCTACGCCCAACCCCATAATTTGTCCCTTTAGGGTCATTTGTTGTTAGGGCTAATTAGAATGGGACCTAGAGCTTAAAGTGGATTTCGAATCACTACAAACATCCATGACATTCGAACAGAAAACCTGCGGTACCAAGCGTCAGTCATTCGGAAAAGAATATTCATTATTTTCCGATACTAGAAAAGCTTTCCTATTCATATTTTTCGAATGATTGATTATCTATAAGTTGTTAAAATCCATTATTTAGCTATTTTTGATTAATATTGTGCTGAAACTGCAGAGAAAATGATTTTCATGATGGGGGAGGTGAGAAAAAGACATTCAGTTTCGACATAACATTTCTTTCTTGTTCTTGAATATGTATTTTTTACGTATGTTTTTACATACGATTCGTCCATTTTAATTTTCAAGACAAAGTATGATTTATTAATCTTCTCATTTCTTATAAAAAAGTGCACTTAAAAGTGTACTATTGTTTCATTTAATGGGTGGTGTACATTAATTATAATTTTCATTAATCATGGAATAATTTCTGTGGATTTTCAGAAAAGTATGAAAATCGACAATTGCAGTCTTAAAAATTTCTTTGAAAAAAAAAAAAGTGTGTTAAAATTTGTTAATGTATTTTATTTTGTGTTTTAAATTCAACTTTTATGTTTTCTTAAATTACCATTCACTCTATTAAAATTTGATTATAATCCAAATTTTTCTCTCCTTAGCAAAAGCAGCAGCAGCAACAACAACAGCAACAGAATACGTTGGTGAATCCTTCTCTCACGAACAGAGCACCGCAAGCATACAACCAAAACACCTTCAATTCCAATATGAATTCCCTTCAAGCAGCAAACTTCTTAAATGCTCCCAATCAAACCATCAAGAACAATAGCCTGACTCCTGGCACGAACATCTTCAATTCTTTTGACCAACAGTCCAATCTTTCGTGTATTAATAGTTTTCCAGGTAGTGGAAATGCGCCAAATTTCCCTGCCAACTGTGGGCCGTTAAATCCTACCATGTTCTCCCCAGACATGCAATCCAGAAACCCATCCATCGTGAACGACAACCGAATGGATGTTATGCAACGCCAAAAGCCACCTGCCTATGGCACTACTCATCCTCTGGCTCATTTTGGAGACAATTCTTCTGTGAGACATCAGAATCTGGCCAACAGTCAACAACAAAGGCCAGTTTCCAGGCAGTTTCAGGCCAAGTCTGCTTTATCGATGAACCCTGTTCAAACTGCACCACCATCAAGACAACACAATCCTCAATCGGTAAGTTGGTATTTGATTTTAAGGTGATCTGTCCGGTGATTTAAGGTATCAATACCGATTAACAAATTTGAACTGCATGATTTCAGGTAGCAATTAGCTACACCATCGTGTAGCATCGCCCCAAAATGTTGCCTCTCTTCTGAAATAATAAATCATATTTGGTACAATGAAAATTTTTTCCTTCACTTCATTGAGTCAAGAAGACTACAATGCAAAAAGCTATTCAGTTATCAAAATCATTTAATCTTGTCACCAACAATGAATGAAAAGCAACAAAATTTTTATTATCAGTATGATGCTCCACCGGTAAACGAAATTGAATATGCTAATAATAACTGTTATTCCAAGCAAATTCTTAGGACAAGAAGAGTGGATGGACAGCATATGAAACAGAATTCACTAATATAGATGCCCCATTCTTGTCCTCAGGAAAATCTTTCGCTTGGAAGAATTGGTGGATGTCTAAACCAGAATCCATGATTTGAAATGCCTCCCTTCTCGTCCCCAGGAAAATTTTTGTTCAGGAAGAGTTAGTGAACATCATCTAAATCAGAAGATTTGCTTATCGAGAAAAGTGTCCAAATCTTGCGATCTTGGCAGTGAATCCGCCTAACACCCAAAATATTGCCTCTGATTACATATTGCAGTGACAATTTTTTAAACGCTTCCTGGATTGTTATCTACCATTAAACCAATCATTACCAACTATTCTTTTGGTAATGGTTCTCAAAGCATTCCAAAATAAATTATTTGTTCAGAATTGTCCAATTCTGGTTCATTTTGTGTGAATTCACAATGAACTCATTACCAATTTTTTAATGAAATTCAAAAGCGAATGACGACATAACGACATAAAAACGAATCGTTCTAAAACCAGTTTTATAAAGCATGTAATTTTTAGTTTTTATACGAGATAATCAATTTTTGATTATTTTTCACAGCAGTATCCTTTTATTATTATTAAATAATACCATGTCAAAAAACGAAATTTGATTCATGAGGTACAAAACGTTTAGCATTATTTACTAAAACCTTCACCACTATTAATAATTGACATTCTCTTTTGTATTATCGTAAGTCAAAAACTTTCGAAAAGCTAAATAAGCTGTTGTATATTTTGACTACATGATTATAAGTTATACAAGATTTTTTAAATTCCTATTCTTGTTGAGGTTTGCTTAATTTGTTTTAAGTATAAATTCTACCGAGTCACAAAAATAAGAATTTGTCTTGGTTGTTTATACATTTTTCTCATGATTGAAAACCCTAAGAAAATGTTGTAGCAGATATTTAATGCTGGAACATAGAAGTTTTTGTTGTAGAATTAAAGGAGGCACAGAACCTCTTGGATTATATTCCACCAACACGACCCTTTCCGGTGGCAAGAAGGTGTTTCATTTTCATTAACAAACGCAATTCATCTGCGGGCCCATGTTCTCTGGGAAAACAGTTTACTTCATTAGGGGTGCGTGAGACATGTTGTACTGTCCCACTACAGAGGAAGGGAGGCCCTGTCAGCATTCATTTGTGGTCAGATTCATTAGAGACCAGAACCGTCGCCAGTGCATTAAGCTTAATGAAAATCAATAGGAGCATCTCCCGATCTCGGCATCCTTCCTACCCTCGTTTGTTAGTGGCTCGGTGGAGCGACGTGACTGGCTACAAGTGGTCACGGGCGCGGGGATGCCTCCTTGGCGAGATGCTCGCCCTTCTTGGCGACTTGTACTACTGCGTCCAAAATGTAAGGCCAATTTTCAGTTTAAATTTTCCGGCCATATATGCATTTCAATAGAATATATGCAATAATATTTTCAATTTAATTTCTGGTTGTTTCATGGAATTCGTCCAGTGCTTATGGACGTCTTTCGTAAATCCTTTCCTAATCTAGAATGACGTTGGCAAGTATTAATGTACATATCCTATTCTCGATTCGTACGTCGAAGTAGGACTCCATTTACAGTTACGGCTCGACAAAAGTTTAGAAATAATTTTGAAGAGTCATGCGACAATAAAAATCTACTACTGTGTCCAAAAAAAGTAAGACCAATTTTCAATTTAAATCTCTCAGGCATATGGTATTTCAATTTTTTTTTCTTTTTTAGGTTGTTGGCACTGTCCTTGACATCTATGTGAAATTTCACGTCAAAATATTCATTGGTGTTTGAATTACGCTTGGTTTTGTGAGATGCTGAAACTGATTCCTCCGATATTTGAAATGTCTCTTCAATCGACTCAAAACGGTGTCCCTTGAGTGGTTCTTTTGAGTTTAGGAATAGCCAGAAGTAGCACGATGCTAAATCAAGTGGCTATGGTGGTTGTGGAACGATATGGGTTTAATTTTTGGCGAAAAAGTCACGAAGAATCAATGCAGTATGAGTTGGCGCATTCAGTGTTTTCGGTACCAATCAAGATTTGACGCATTTGAGGCCCAAAATATCTTTTAAAATGGAATTTTGAAATTCCAACATCATCAGCAAGGTCTAATTGTAAATCGACGGTTTGCAAGCACCAAATCTTAAATTTTTTGGACGTGAGCTTCGTCGGTTGATGGTCGACTAGAGAGCTCTTCGTCTTCAACGCTTTCTCTGCCTTTGAATTGTTTTTACCACTTCTAAACATTTCTTTCCGATATAGGAATGCTCACCGAATGCCTTCTGCAACTTTCTATACGTTTCCTCAAACAAAATTTAACGCAAGTTCATTGCTCAATTAATTTAGACATTTCTAAAATCGCCGGAATCAGTTTTAGCGTCTCACAAAGCCAAGCGTAACAACTCGAACACTAATGAATATTTTGACGTCAAATTTCACACAGATGTCAAGGACAGTGTCAACAACCTAAAAGAAAAAAAAATTGAAAAACTGGTCTTACTTTTTGATGCAGTAGTAGATCTTTCGAAAACAGTGAATTACTAAGGGCTGCTTGCATCTTTTGACACTCAGTAGAATGACTACAAATTTTTTTTTTTTTTTTTTTAATTATATCCATATATTTTTATAAGAACAGTATAATTTAAACGAATATAGTTTTATGGAAGGTGAATAAAAGAATTTTAAGTATAATTTTGCTTTGTTTCTAGAAGTATTTCAACATTTGGTTTACTGTACATAGTAAACTAAGCATACTATTAACTAATTTAAATAGTCCTCTGCTATTTTTTGATTTGCTTATATTCAACATTTTAAAAGTTTGCTTACAAATCTATCTTGATCTAAGCAGTCATTTTGAAGCTGACATTCGCCGATAGTCAATACAATTGAAAGGCTTCTTCAAAATAAGAAATCTTGTCTCACAAATGTCCAGAAACTTGGTTTTTTTTATTATTTTTAGAATGAAAGAAAGAAAAGCCAACATTTCTGCAACTAATTTGTTATTTTTTAATCATGCTATAATATCATGCCCATTTATTTGAAATGCAACCCAATGCAAAATTAGAATTTTTTGTTATTTTTTTTTATTAAAAATTTTATGTTTTTTATTACTTATAAAATTTTCAATCTATTTAATATTTCTTATTTTTCTTGTGTGCCATTTCATTGATTATAATGTCATGATTTGCTCAATAATAATATTAAAAAATTAATTAAAGGTATCATGTTTCATCATTCTATTATTTACCCTTATTGGGGTTGTACATTATTCTCATCATTATTTATTAGGCAAAAAAAAAAAAAAAAAAAGTCATAGGATATTTTATGTGTTGCGATAGAGACAATGCTGAATAAGGATATTTTTCCAGGTGAATGTAAACAGTTCTTTACAATCTATGCTTTATACGATCTTCATATTCACGGCTAGAAGATATTTTTAAAGTCATTGTGAAAGGAAGGCTATAAACAATGTTACAATTTCTGATGAAGTATTTAAAAGATTTTATGTAAAAATCTTCTGTCATCAGGGGGAAAATAAATAAATTCATCATCAGAAATTAATTATCAAAAGAAAAAAAAAATCGAATCTGTTCACAAATTTCATTCTAACATTTGTAAACTGGTGTTTTTTGGACTGAAGCGAATAATGAAAGACATTGTTTATATGCACTGACATTCTGCCACATATGCACATAGGGTTAGAAAACATTGCTGTAAGCTGTTTAAATGACTCTTGATTGTAAATAATTTTTTTTCCATTTTTTGATGTGTGTTTTAGAATCTTACCCCCATTGGTTTCCAAATCATTTTGAATTGCACGTAAATGGTGCTGTACAGCTAGCTGCTTAAATGATTCCCAATTATATTTTTTTTGTTTGGAGGGTTGTTTCAGAACCATAGCCCAGTGGTACTCAAACCTTTAGGTTCACAAGCATACTTGCCAAATCATATGAAATTAATTTTAGCTGATATATTTTTGTGAATTTAAAAAAAAAAAAAAATTCTAGTGTCAGTTGCAAAAAAAAAAAAAAAGTAATGGAACAAATTTAAACTAGAAATCACCGAGATAAGGCCTGTAAATCATTTCTAAAATCTTGAATCAAACTGGACACAATTTATGCCCTTTTTTTTTCCCTCGAAGGTGGTAAGCAATTTCAACAATGGAAAAACTTTTTCAGGTGAAATGGAATTCATTCTTATTTAGATATATATGCAAGTAAGTTAAAAAAGAATTTAAGAAAACATTTTACAGCAGTTTGAACATTTTAATTTCACATTACAAATAAATCTCGCCCATTAAAAATAATAATAATAATAATTCCATGCAAATTTCAAAGCTGAGCAAAATATTCCATAATAAGCAGCCTGATAAAAAAGGTAAATTTTGTCGACCAGTTTTATTTCCATGCAATGTTTAGTTTTTAATTGCATAACATTTCTGCCACATTCAAGTTTTGACACAATGTAATTTTCTGAACTTCGCAGATAGTACTTAAGAAGCTTATATCTAAAATTTTATTAATTCCATGTTGCTGTATTTTTAAATCTTGGCAATTCTTTGAAAATATTTCGCAGCACTCCTGTAAGGTGATAAGCCCTGCTATATCCTATTCATTACTTGTTCTGTGTGAGCTTTTCGTTTCTTTGTTCATCTTGCTTGAATGCTTTTCTTCCATATCTGCTACATCAGAGGAAATTTTTTTTTCTTTGAAAAGTGACCTGAGGATTTCTGGGAATAGTAATCATTTTGAAATTCTGGTACCTTCGGTGTCATCATCACACAAAAAGTTGGTTTGAGGATTCACTTTGCTCTTTTTCTGGAATTTTAAAGGCATGAACATAAAAACAATTTGAAATGTCAAACTAGAGAAGGATTTGAGAAAAAAAGGTTTTTGTAAAAAGTAATTTTTTTTAATTTCATGCTGTAACACAAACAATAGTTTTGCTTTAATTCAAGATGCATAAAAACAAGGTTAAAAAAAAAAAAAAAAAATACCAATGAGAAGTAAAAAAAGTTGAGGGGGAGGGGGGGACATGAGAAATTTTTTTTTTAAAAATGAAGTATGTTCATATAATTGTTAAAATGAAAAATGTATTCATCATTCTAAAGGCATTAAAAACAAAAAGGGAAATAAAGTTTTTATCAAAATATATATATAAAAATAATAAAATTTAATATCTAACATTTTTTTTTTTTTTTTAAATGTTCACATATAACATTTTCAAATAGTATTAAGTAGTTTAAAAAAAAAAAAGAATGAAGAGTGTTTGTAGTGATAAAAAGAATGATGATCATCTTAATATTTCTTATTAATTGTGTAAATGATGTCTTCAGATTTTCACCTTGATGCCATTTCAGCACAATCGAGCGCTTGCAGCAGGGGCTAATTTTGATGCAAAATTTATGTTGACTGCTTTTAGATGATATGAATCTAAAAGTGGTAGATCTTTTAGAATTATGAATACCTTTTTTTTTTTCATTGACTTTTAGGCCATTTATTTATGAATGTCTTCTTTTATTGTTACAGCAACAACAGCATTGTGTTCCACGCCACCAGCAGCAGCAGCAACAACAACATGCCGTCATGCAGCGACAGTTGAATCCATATGGAAATTACCCATCTCATCAAACTATGGGAAACACGCCCTTTCAACAGTCTCTGTCACAGCCTGTCACCTTCTCCCCTCAGTTCAATGCAAATGCTACAATTAACCGCCCGCCTCCAGAGTACAAAGCCACCCTGAACAGGAATACTTCCATACAAAACAGTGGTCATCTACTTGTTGACCAACTCAATGCAAAGTATTCCAAACAGCAGCGACCTCCTAATGTGACCATAACACCTGATGGCTCTGCCATTGGCTCTCAATTTAATTGGAGGAACCAGCAGCAGTTTGCACAAGGAAACTTTAATAATGTTAATGCCAGTGCTTCTATCCCTCCTGTATACAACCAATATAGGATGACCACTAATCAAGTTTTGCCAAATCCGATTGAAAGGCCAACTAGGGCGTCTCTACGCGCCTTGGTTATGGGAGCAGGCCATTATAAGCAAAGAATGCCGATGGCCTCACGACCAAGAAATACTGCCATGGTGTCCATGGAACAGCATCGTCCCATGGCATTGAACAACAGTGCAATGATTGCGAATAATGTCATGCCACCAGAACTAGAAATCCAAAAAGAGAGAGTAGTCAGTTGACTTTTGATGATGGATTGATAACATTGATACAAGTGACTTTTTTAAATTTTGACCAAGTCATCACAGGGGAACCTTTTCCAATACTTGATGACATCGACATTTTAGAAAATGACATGTTTTAAAAAATAATAATAATCATTTTTATAAAATGTTTTTTACGCTATAGGTCATTTGATAATTTTTTTAACACGTTGTAGATTGAAGGAATGCATTCATATATCATGAGTTATTTCACGTCTTGTTACATTTTTTACTAAGTGTGATTGTGCATCTTTAGTATATTAAATGTGAATTCTTGTCATCTATCTACATTGCCTTAAGAATTGGTTTTTTTTAAGAAGACTTTTTAATGTTATTTCATAGCTATTCATTTTGTCATGATTATTCATATTCATTTGTTGTAATGATATAATAATTAATCAAACTTTTAATTAAAGCATGAAATATTGTAAAATCATTATTGAAGGTGAGAAATTCATTATAGTATTTTACTTATTTTTATAGTTTTATGTAAGTTTTTATAAAAATCAAAAGTAAAATAATTTTATTTAAAACGGTTGTGCACAGACTTGTAAAGAACAAGATACACTTTGACTTATTAAAACGTCACATGTGCTCACAAATTTATCTATCAAATATTTATTTCACTTATGTATGTATTTATAATTTAATAGAATGTAGATAAATTATGCACAAAATAACTATGAAAATAAACAATCTAATAGGGAAAGTAATATACTACAAGAACATAAAAGATAAGATTTCATGACTGCATTGATTTAACATTTAGGTTTAACTTTCATAATTATGAAGCCTATATAAAATTGATTTTAAATTTTTATAAGTCAAAGGGCCTGGATTTGTTAATATATTCGTGATTTATAAGGTAATGATCTTATATTTTGATATTAAAGAGGCTTGCTCATTTTAAACAATGATTTATAATTGTTTTTATTGGCACAAGAATAGAAGTCTACTAAAATACTACCCTTGAATGTGTCGATTATTGATTTTCACATATTTTTGCAATCATTGGGTTTAAACTGTACTCAGTACAGTAACACTTTTTTTGCAAGGTTAATTAAGGAAGAAATAAAAGACAGCCTAGATCAGCATCAAGGCAAGTGCTGTATTGATAAAGGCTGGTTAATTTATATTAGCTTGTAATTAATTATAAATATTTTTCTAATATTAAGTATTTTGTTGGACTAGGACAAGTGTGTATTTAGTTCTTTTATCAAGAGTTAAAAGTCTTTTTTCTTTTTTTTTTTTTTTTCCCAATTTACTGTCTTGCAATTTCTCGAAATGAAAAGGATGCATATTAAGGTGCAAAGCATATGAGCAGAATAATGGTATTGTGTTGTCTGTATATACATCATTTTAAATAATTCTTGAAAGACTTTGACTTTCTTTTTTATCTTTTTTTTTTAATGTCCGAACATTTTTTTCCATTTAATGTAAAATATATTGACAAAATCATTTCTCATTGCAAATGAAATTTGTTGAATTAAATTATATGAAAAGGGCTATATTTTCTTAAATAATCAACACACAAAAAAAAGATGTATTAATACCTTCAAGAATCAGTACAGAAAATTTTTTTTTTTTTAAATAAGATTTAATAATTATGGTTTTAAACTATTTTTTGTTCTAGTTTTTCAAATCAAATTGAAAGTTTAATCACAAAAATATCAAGGAGCTTTAACAGATAATTATGTTCCAGTTCAAGAGGGTCCAGTATAGAATATAGTTAACTCAACAATGGATGTGCTTAGTGAAATAATTATTACATAAAAAAAAAAAAAAAAAAATACTCATAATTCTACTTTAGAACATTTGTTCATTTCATTTATATTTTATATCCCTTTTAAATTTGTGAAATTAAAAAAAAGAAACAATGTCACTGTTTATATTTTTTCTAGTTAATTAGAATGTAAAATAAAATGTAGTTTTGATTTTCATTTACAGTGTGCAATAGAAATAATCAAATGAAACTGACTTTAAAAAAAATATATCCATGCTTTAAGTTACTTTTTATACTATTTCATACTTATAGATATATCAGCTTGTTATTTACGATCTGCTTAAAGAGAAGAATTTTTTTTTTTTTTTTTTTATAGAATAATAGTGTGTGTGTGTTTTGACAAAATATTGTTTTATGAATATGAATTATTATTATGACAATATGAATTATTATTTTATTTATTAAAAAAGTATTCACTTAAAAATTTTTCATTATGTTAATTTAAATAAATTAGCATTTGTAAATCTGTTATATCAATTTGTATTATTTTGTTTATAATTTTTCGATCATTAAATTTGATCTTTGTTACTGAGGAATTATATTATTGTTCCATATTATTTGGAAATTTTATAACTATAATATTTTATTATTTTGTTTATAGTTTTTGGGTACATCAATCAAAATATTGGGGCTAGTTCAATATGTTCTACCACCTTTTTTTTTTTTTTTTTTTTCCTCCATTATACTGTAAAAACCCCAAAATAATTCTTTCTCCTACTATAAGCTTCACAACTTCTGCTTCAAAATACATCTCTAATTTCTCTGCTATTTGATGATAATGAATTAAGTAATAATTAAAAGTTTTGGTTTTCAGTAAACCAAAACTTTTAATTATTACTTAATTAAAAGTTTTGTAAGTTTGGTTACTAAATTAAAAATTTATATATATATATTTTACACTATGTGTTGACATTTTGGATAGTAGTTATTATTATTTCTTTTAAATACCATATGTCATTTATTCTTAGCCGTCCAAATTTATAAATTATATTAAAAGGCATCAATGGTTTAAAAGTTATAACCCTATGTCTTCATAACAAGTTAGTTTATTAACTACAGATTTTGTTGACATTTTTTAACATAATTATTAATCATTCTGATCTCTTTGCCTTTTATTGTTAAATATTGCAATAGAATATAATTTTATCACTGCTGCATTATTCTTTTGGCCATATTTTTAGGATGAAGCCATTTGAGTTATTGATTACATTATAGCTTAATAATCAGTAACATATGTACTTGCACATTAATTAATTAATTAATTGAATATTCAAAATCTAACTAATTGGTATATAAATACAAGTGTATCACACCCATTCTGATATTGAAGATATTGTATGAATGTATGAAATTCATTGTATTGTATGTAATTCAAATAATGCGATTATTTTTAAATATTATCTTGTAAAATTTTTTTCTTTCTTTCAAATAAAGTGTTGTAAAATTTTAATTGATAAAGCATTACAGAAAGGTTTTTGCTTTGTTGGGGGTTGGGGGGGGAGCTGAATCATGAGTATTTTTGTAAGGTATTTACACTCAAGAGCCCAAACATTATGACCACCTGTCAAAAACGAGTTGGCCCACCTCTGGCTCACAACACAGCTTCAACCCGCCTTGGCATGGATTAATACCAGTTAAATACCACTTCCACCTGATCACGTGCCTTCCATGTCATCCAGCCGAGTTCATTGCGAAGTGTAGGGGTGGTCATAATGTTTTGGCTCTTGAGTGTATGAGTAATCATGAGTATTTTTGTAAGGTATTTACACTCAAGAGCCAAAACATTATGACCACCTGTCGAAAACGAGTTGGCCCACCTCTGGCTCACAACACAGCTTCAACCCGCCTTGGCATGGATTAATACCACCACTTAATACCAGTTAAATACCACTTCCACCTGATCACGTGCCTTCCATGTCATCCAGCCGAGTTCATTGCAAAATGTAGGGGTGGTCATAATGTTTTGGCTCTTGAGTGTATGAGTAATCATGAGTATCTGAATCAGGAGTATTTTTGTAAGGTATTTACACTCAAGAGCCAAAACATTATGACCACCTGTCGAAAACGAGTTGGCGCACCTTTTGGCGCGCAACACAGCTTCAACCCGCCTTGGCATGGATTAATACCACCAGTTAAATACCACTTCCACCTGATCACATGCCTTCCACGTCATCCAGGCGAGTTCATGGCAAAATGTAGGGGTGGTCATAATGTTTTGGCTCTTGAGTGTATGAGTAATCATGAGTATTTTTGTAAGGTATTTACACTCAAGAGCCAAAACATTATGACCACCTGTCGAAAACGAGTTGGCCCACCTTTGGCGCGCAACACAGCTTCAACCCGCCTTGGCATGGATTAATACCAGTTAAATACCACTTCCACCTGATCACGTGCCTTCCACGTCATCCAGGCGAGTTCATTGCAAAATGTAGGGGTGGTCATAATGTTTTGGCTCTTGAGTGTATGAGTATCTGAATCATGAGTATTTTTGTAAGGTATTTACACTCAAGAGCCAAAACATTATGACCACCTGTCGAAAACGAGTTGGCGCACCTTTGGCGCGCAACACAGCTTCAACCCGCCTTGGCATGGATTAATACCACCAGTTAAATACCACTTCCACCTGATCACATGCCTTCCACGTCATCCAGGCGAGTTCATGGCAAAATGTAGGGGTGGTCATAATGTTTTAGCTCTGGAGTGTATAAGTAATATTTAAACTTAGAGTTATTAAATTTAAATTGATATGCTGGAGTCTTAAGTATTGTACGATGTTGGCAGGTATGGAATTTTTTTTTTTTCTTTTGGTATGGCAGATTTTTGGGATTTTACAATAAATAGATTTATTTTAATGTTATGGTGACATAAACTCCACTTTAAATCTGCGGCAAGATCAGTTCAATAAATGTACACTCAAGAGCCAAAACATTATGACCACCTGTCAATCACGAGTTGGCCCACCTTTGGCGCGCAACACAGCTTCAACCCGCCTTGGCATGGATTAATACCAGTTAAATACCACTTCCACCTGATCACGTCATCCAGGCGAGTTCATTGCAAAATGCAGGGGTGGTCATAATGTTTTGGCTCTTGAGTCTAGTGCAGTGATGAATGAGATTTAAAACTGTGCGTTGTTGTTACTGTAACGAAATTCAGAAATCTTTATTAAGTATGACGGTTTTTTTTCTCGAGTAATAAGTTTATTTATGCATCTGCTATTTGTTGGTAGCCTGTAGAATTTCTTTAGAGTTTAAGACTTGTGTACTGGAATGTAACATAGCTAATGTCTTTTATATATTGTACTGTGCAACGAGATGTGTGAAGAGACTTCTTTTTTTTTGCACAAAATGGTGCAATAAAAGCATTTAAAGCAAGATATATTGTACATATTTAGTATATTGTAAAAATAAAAGTGATTTTTTTTATTTTTTTTGAAATATCATCTTATAATTATATTTCTGTTTTTCTTATATAATGCATATTGTAGTGTTGTTGGTTTCCTTATGCAGGTGGATCTGGGCATGGTTGGGTTGAAACACAGGTTTAAGAACACACAGCTTTATTTACACGCACATAAACACGGTACATATACAATAGGTAACACATTAAAAAGATATATACTTATACATTCGTGGAAGGATTCCACTTCTAAGTCAGACATAAAAATATTCAGGTTTGCATTGGATGCACGAGATATACTTCCTATACTCGGAATATATGCTTCCTCTCAGGAGGAGAGTTTGTAGGCCAACTGATGCACAGAATTGCGGTAACTATATTTTCTCTCGGGATGAGAGATTGTAAACTAAACGGTTCTCAGGGGCAGTGCCGGTTGCGCTGTGTATCCTCTAGGGTAAAAATCTCGAGGCCTACTGATCATTTCTCCTGAACGTCGCAAGGGGCGCTCTTGCAAAGTGTAGGACACACGGTTACAATATATTATTAGTGTTTGTAAGTTTAATTTACTGATTGTATGAATCAGAATTTGGCCATTTTTGTTACACATGGGGAAAAAAAAAAAGGAATAAAGCAATTCCATATGTCAGCAATAGCAGAACGATTGATCAAAGATAACGTTTTTCTTTCCAAAATAATGGGCACTTCTTTTTTTCGTCGTTTGTGACTGACATGGAGATTTTTGTAACTAATTCAGTTAACTAGAATGAACTTAAAAGAGGCTACTATATATATTTTTTTATACATGTACAAAATATTATTCAGGATAGGAAGCCCATGGTAATAACTTTAATGACAACGGGAGTTTTGGGTTCTACGTTTTCCCAGAATTCTCGGTGACCATAGAATAGGGGGGTATGGACTCGCAGGAAAATATTGAAAAATTATTTGTCTGTGTATGATTACATTTTTATATATATTTATTTTGGGGGCCTGAATGGCCGAGTGGTAGCGCTCGGTACCACAGGTTTCGGGTTCGAGTCCTGGCGGTGCCATGGATGTTTGTAGTGGTTCGGAATCCATTTTAAAGCGTAGGTCCCGGTCTAATAGGATCGTAGAGCGTTGCGGGGGCATTGTTACTCCGCGTCCGTGGCTTATCTTCAAGTTACACGCAACCCCCTGGGTAATGCAAAGTGAGTAACGTCTGTGCAGCGCTTGCCTTAAGGCATCCAAGATCAAGCTGTCTAAGTGTTTGCCAGCTGCATTAGAAAGGAAAAAAAAAATTATTTTTCTTATGTGTTGTCTCGCAGGAGCATAATGAGTGTAGTCTAAATTTGTAATTTTCCCAATTGCTTACTGTGAGACATCGTTAGAACCATAAAGAAGGAAACACTTACAGAATCACCCAAAAGGAAACAGTTGCAATGTCTGATTTGAACAAAATAATGCGGAAATGAACTTCGCCCGGCCCCTACACCTACCCGACACCTAGACACCGTACTGTAAAAAAAAAAAAAAAAAAAAAATTTTGAAGTAGGTTTCTTGGAAACGGTTCATATTTTTAATATAGTTTTAAGGTCTGAATGGCCGCGAGTGTCTAGTTGTCGGTGCCACAGGTTTGAATCCCAGTGATGCCATGGATGTTTGTTCGGAATCCACTTTAAACAGCAGGTCCCGGATTAATATGAACGCAGAGCGTTATCTTGAGGTTTAGTCAGTCTTCAGCCCTCGTGGTTCATCGCTAAAGTAAAGCTGCATATTACCCTTAGCCAAGGACCCATCGCCTGCGACGGGGTCTTTTGGACCTGGTGTAGGTTTTCCTGCACCAGAGGGATTATTAACGACAACAATATAGTTTTTAAACTCAAATAGTGTGCATTGATGAAGGCCTACTCATACTTCTGGCTTGTCTGTGTAGGTTTTCCCTCGTGAGCAAGGACACATTTTTTTTTAACGATTTCGAACATGCATATATATTTAAATAAAAATTTATTACAGAAATTTGAACTTGGAGGAAAATATTGGAAAATTAATTGTTTATATATGATTATATATATATATATATATATATATACATATTTATTTTATGTTTTGTCACACTGGAGCATAATGAGTGTAGTTTAAAATTGTATTAGAAAATTGCTTAATGGGAGACATCGTTAAAGCAATATAGAAGGAAACACTTATAGAATCACCCAAAAAGGGAAATAAAACATTTGCAATCTCTGATTTGAACAAAATAACATAATGCGGAAATGAACTACGCCCTATCCCCTACCCAACATCTAGACACCGTACTGTAAAACAAGTTTTGAAGTAGGTTTCTTGGAAACGGTTTATATATTTAATATAGTTTTGGGGCCTGAATGGCCGCGAGTGTCTAGTTGTCGGTGCCACGGGTTCGAATCCCGGTGATACCATGGATGTTTGTAGTGGTTCGGAATCCACTTTAAACTGTAGGTCCCGGTCTGTTTAGCCCTCGAGTTCACATGATGTCCGTAGAGCGGCAAACCAATCCACAATCTTTTAAGAGTCAATCAATGTTTTCGTATGTTGCTTATCAGACCATGCTTTAAAATTCTGAATGTATAGTGAACTGTGGGAGACATGTTGAGGGACTTGGTGCGATGCACTTCAATAGAATAGCCTCAATTTCGGTTTCATTCCTCATTTTTTTTTCAAAATAGCTAGCAATTGATCTACAGGCATGACTGAGAGACTTTTTTTAAAATTCTAATGCAGCTGGCAAACGTTTTGACAGTTGTCTTTGATACCTTAAGGCAAGCGCTGCACCGACGCTATTCACTTAGCACTACCAAGGAAGTGCAAGTAGCTTGAAGATAAGCTACGGACGAGGAGTAACAATACCTACGCAACGTTCTACAATCCTGTTCGACCGCGACGTACGGTTTAAAGTGGATTCGAACCACTACAAACATCCATGGCACAGCCGGGACTTGAACCCGAAACCTCTGGTACCGAGCGCTAGCCACTCGGCCATCACGGTGCCATGTCTAGTAGACTCATCCTGATGAAATTCAACACATTCACATGATGGAATGCCTTCTTTGAAAATATGTGAAAAAACATTTCTGATAATAATCCACAATGAAAAGAAGTATGCAAAAAATGAATTTTTTGTTATAAGAGATTCTAGTGCAGAAAAAAGTTTTATGATTATTACTAACATTTTACATCTTCTATTGCAATCAGATAAGTACATCCAAATTTCATCCATTTGAAGCTTTTCTTTGTTTCAATTATTTTATTTGCGTAGGTGATACATCTGTGGTTTCTTATAGATCACGAACACCCCACCGACGGGAGGACAGTACCTTTCGTGGATTATTAGAGGTAACTGAGTTGCATTTGCGTGTCGTATGAAAGAAAAGCCGAAAACTCCCACCAGGCAGCTTGACTATCGAAGCGAGATGCATTACACATGTCAGTCGCCTCGTTTCTGAAAGCAGAGACTGCAGCAATGTCGCCAGCAGTTTCCTCCAACAAGCCCTCCTTGCATGCTAGCTGCGTACGTCGCCACTGGGCCGCGAGTTTGGCATCCGCAGTGACAAAGTGCTTCCATTCTTGATCTACCAAATTATAATGAACCACTCGTCACAATGAGTTCACGTTTGAACTGAAGATCAAGTATCTTTAGTTCAAATACCCTTAGTTTAAGAAGGGGGAAATGGTACGGCATCAAAAAAAAGTTCCGCCGATTTTTATTAATAATATTTCTTATTTCACATCTTTTTTCAAAAATCTAATAAGTGTTTCTCATGGTAAAGAGCAAAGAGATAGTCTTCGACATATAGTTTATTTTTCAGCTGCATTTTAAAATACATAATAATTTTAATGATGCAGAAAATAATTAAAACCCTATTTTGAACGATTCATTTTTTTTTTATTCATTTTAAATTTAATACATAGAAAAAGTGAAAATTGTTACAAAAATGCACTCTCTGTGCAACACAAGTGCCCACTTTTAATTTTGTATTTTGGAGATCTGTTTACAAAAACTTAATTGTGAACAATGCAACATGGAATATATTTAATTATAAAAGTTTACTTTTAAATATTGAAAATATATAAAAATAAAATTTTCATCATTCAATATTTACTATTTCATTTTGTTCTTAGTACATATGACCTTGACTTATTACTGTTCAATTAGCTGTTCATTAGAAGGATAAGGCGGAAACAGATGAATCGATTATTTCTCAGGGTAGTTAGTCAGGCATACGCAGTGCAAAGTAATTTTGAAAGACAAACATAAAATGGACATTGTGAAAACTGAATAAAACTGAAGTTCTTAAAAATTATAGGACCTTTTCATAATTCACCCATACCAGAATTGCTCACGATAATAGCTGTAAACACGCATTTTTCGTAGGCTCCATTTTTGACTCCACACCCAATTTTAATTTCATTAATAATGTTTTTTATTAATGAAATTAAAATTATTTTTTACAATTTATTGAAGAATTCGACTTCCTGAGAAAGAAAGACAAAAATTTTTCTTTACAACAAATTAATAATAATTCTTAAAAATGTCAATAGATGGCAGCACAAGGCATTCCTTTGAGGAAAATATTGTTTCGCAATTAAGTTGTTTTTAAATGCCGAGATGTTAACTTCATTTGCTAATGATACGGTAAATTCAGCATTATTTAGGATGTACCACGGAGAAAAGACAATTGAGAATCTTTTTAAGGTCAACTGGTTAGCATTTGTATCACATGGGATAAAAACCATTTTAATGTACTTCTAGTTAAGATAATAGGAATCAATTTCTAATGTATTTCCCTAAAAATTCAAAATAAGACTACAATTGAGTTCCCGATTAATATTTTAGAGTTTATCTGAGTTGGCATTTGTTATACAAAGTAGTTTATGCATGGTATATAAACTCTTTTAGCTTATTTGAAATTAGTTCCAATTTTAAATGTTACAAGTAATAACTCAGTGAAATTAATCACTATGTATGTGACAATATGCTATTTTCCAGAATTAAATAAATAAATTGACACCAAATAGGGACCAATAGTTGTAGTGGTGATTGTGATGACCAATAATTGTCATAGTAGATCACACAATAGTTGTTTCAAATGCTTCCATTTTAAGACAAGCGGTTTCATGGAATTAAAATTTAAATTTAAAGAAAAAAAAAGAAATTGCAAAGATTGTATGCAAATTTATTATTGTGAGAGTGTAGAACCAGAAGACATTAAAAAAAAAAAATGAATGTTAATCAAATAGCTAAAATGTTGAGTGTCAGAGTGAGAAAAAAATAATTATCTCTGTTTGAAAGAAAAAAGTTAGATAACACTTGAAAAAAAAAATTTACTTATTATGAAAACGCAAAGCCAATTCAATCAGTAAGACGCGTAACTACTAAACTGTATGTGAATTTTCTTTTGTTTCTGTCTCTAAAAAATTGTCATGTTTCTGTCTCTAAAAAATCATTTGTTGTACTTAATGCAGAAAAATATGCAATCTAAAATTATGCTACAGGGCCAGATTTAGATGAAAAGAGGCCCTAGGCTATTCCACTTATTTCACCTCCCATTTTGAAGTTTGTAAATTACTTACTATGTTTGTTTATGAGTCATATGCGTAGAATTTCTCCCTATTTTCGATTCAGTGTTGACTGTTTTTAGAATAGTGTCATTCTAATTTTGCTAACAATTTGAATGTAGGTCTCATTTTATCTTGAGGCCCTAGGCTGAAGCCTAGTTAGTCTAGAGGAAAATCCGGCACTGGCTACAACACGTATGAAGAACACATTCTTTTAAATTCAATCGTTGTTGTCTGTGAGGAGTTATATTTTTTAACATGATTGTAATTTTCAAGTTTGATATTTCATTTTAGAATATACTATATTTCATTCCAGAGTATACTATTATTTTTAATTTGTAATGAAACTCCAACACAGCAGAAGCTTGAAGAAGAAGGAATGCTTTAACAATCTTTCATGATTTAACGTAGAATTTAACTGCATACGTAATCAGCGATATAATCAGCATAGCAAGAAGCTGTTGTAAAATTCGAAAATGTGCTCATCCAAATAGCAGAATTGAAAACAGATGTTTCCTATTTCAACATGATAACTATTCCAGCCGCAGCCAAATTCTTTAATTTTCTTTGTTTCAAAATGCGAAAGTGTGCTCATAAGTTAAAAAAAATTGGCCCCAAATCCAAATGACTGAATTCTAACCGATGTTTCCCATTTCACATAACTATTCCAGTCATAGCCAAAATGTATCTTTTCCTTTTCCTTCAAAAAATATCATAACTCGTGTTCTTAAAATACCTGATTCGAACCTATTCATAAAAAAAAAACTTACTAGCGTAAAGAGATAAAGAGAGACGGGGAATTAGTAGTCCAGCATAATTGAAAGAGTGGGTTTGAAAATTGGACTCTTTTGTAAAAATATTTTTCATTTTTCCAAAATTCTAGGAATTAATGTTAAAAAGGAGGCCAATTTAGTTGAATCTTTCAATCATACAATCCGTAGCAAAGACAGTGGCTGCTTTAGCAGCAAACCAAGTAAGAGTTGAGAGATTATTTTCAGCACAGGGGCTTACGAGAAGATATCTTTGATCCACCATGAAAGAAGATCCTATAGAATGTATTCTATTAATAAGAAAAAAATTGAACAAAAGCTTTGAAAGACTTTTATTTAAACTGAGGTTTGTTATAGATATGGAAACTAATATTATTAAGAACAAATTGGATTTCATATATTGCAAACATAACAATTTGGGCTTAAAAATGTACAATTTTCTTTTGTTTATCTTCGGCTATTCTACAATACTTTGGTACCTGTTCCTTGTTATTTTTATAGGATATATGCACTTTTTGTGAGCACGTTTAGAGTACAAGGATGTCTTTGTGAGTGCGATTACTACATCTTTAAAAATTGTAACAAAAAATACTTTGTTATTAAAAAACTGCTTTTATACATATAGTTCAAGAACAGTCGTTGAATTTGTGTCCCCCATTCTCTTAAACCCGTCAGTAAAGATGCATCATGCATGAAATTAGGAAAAAGAGTCTGGAGTTGGAGTAAAAAAATATGATTCAGGAGACGGGAATATCTTGGTCGAATCTCCACTTCTGACAATAAAGGTTTGGCTTCTTGAAAATCTGTATCAGAAATATCAGAATGAAAATCAACACACTTATTCAAATTTTTCTAAAATTTTTCAAATTAAAAAGAAAAACCTGGTTTGTCGGGTACCGAACTGAGCTTCCATTCCTCGAAAACCACTCGAGACAGTTTCTGACCTGCGTTCTTTAGAGTGTAAACATATAGGACAAATAAATGTTGACAGAAATTTATCGCTTAAACGCTTACAAAATATGTTCAATGTACCTAGTTTTCCTGAAAATGAAATCCATGCCTGCAAATCCATCTAATTTCATATAGGATACAAAGTCTTCGGCCTTGGTCGCATTTTTTAGGGTTGTTGATATTCATTCCATTGTAATTAACAGAAAAGTTCTAAATCGATTTTTATGGGCTTAATTGTCTTTGAGGAAACCCCTTGTTGACGGAAAAAAACAAACAGAATGGTTACGTCGATTTCGACTTACTTTCGATTACGAATTTACTTTCGAGTTACTAATGATGTTCAATTAAAACATAATTTGTTTCTTGAATTCCAATTACCCTGTTTGTTAATGAGGGGTTCAGCATCGAACAACTCAACGCCACACTTTCAGAAAGCTTGCACTTATTTACAACTTTTTGAAACCATGTAATATTTTAATTTTACAGGGGAATAAATAATAAAAAATAAATACATTTTTACGATTTATAAAATTATCATGTTCTGGTGAGAATTTGTAAATAGTATTTAATGTTATTTTTTCATTTGTTAAGTTAAGTTATTCAAATTCATATTATCCGTATACATTATTTTTTTTATTATTCATACTTCGGATTTAAAATTTTGAATGAATTTGTGTTTATTGTTTATATTTTGATTTTATTGTTAACGTGTTTTTTATTTTATTTTTTGTTCCAATGCAGCTGGCAAACACCTTGCCTTAATGCAAGCGCTGCACAGACGTTACTCACTTTGCATTACCCAGGGGGCGCGTGTAACTCGAAGATCAGCACGGACGCGGAGTAACAATGCCCCCGCAACACTCTACGATCCTATTAGGACCGGAATCTACGGTTTAAAGTGGTTTCCAAACCACTGCACACTTCCATGGCACCGTCGGGAGTCGAACCCGAAACCTGTAATACCGAGCGCCAGAGCGTTAGCCACTCGGCCATTCAGAACCTTATTGTTAACGTTAACCCTTATTGTTAAAGTTTTTCTTTGTGTTTTAACATTCCTCATTTATATTTATTTCAGTTTAACTTACAATATAGTTTTTTTTTTTTTTCTTGACAATCATCATTGTTAATAATAATTTAAAAAAAAAAAATGCTTTTATGGTCATATAGTGACTCTCGTAAGTGAACAAAGCATCTTCAGAATGGTATAGAAAAATACAATTGTTCTGTTTAATGTCGAATATTTTTTATCATACATTTTAAAATACACTCATATCCATAAATGAAGGATAATGAAGTTCCGGCAAAGAAAGAGACAGAATCAAAACAAATTTGACTTATTTGTAAAGTCTATGTATTAAACAAAAGGTACAGAGCAAAAAGATGCTATATGTTTGACGTAATTAATAAAAATAGCGATTTTTACTCCCTGGAGCAAATTTCAAAAAAAAGAACCTATTTACAAAAAACAGTATAACATGGTTAGTACGATGGTTAATATGGAGTATGTCTCCCGGACGATGCAATACAGGCCTTACAACGCCTAGGCATGCTGAGTATCAAATTATCAATCTGATCTTGGGGAATATTACTCCACTCATCAAGCAATGCCCTCATCAAGCAAGTTCCGGTTGACAGGTGGGAGGGGGTTGACGGGCTGCAATTCGTCGGCCAAGCATATCCCACATGCTCTATTGGATTCAAATCCGGGAGTATGCTGGCCAATCCCTACGGGTGATATCCTCAATTGAAGGCATTCGTCTACAATGTTTGCACGGTGAGGACGGACGTTGTCATCCATAAACAGAAATTCAGCACCCATGGCGCCCCGAAACAAACGTACATGTTGTTCCAGAATGACATCCCGATAGATGTGGCCTGTCATCATTACACTCTGAACATGCAGGTCAGTTCTGGAACCAAGAATAATTCCTCCCCAAACGAGCCATCCTGCACCACCGTAACGGTGTTGTTCAATGGTGTTCTCTTGGTGGTAACGGGTACCTGGCGCTCTCCATATGAAAGTCCGGCGAGAATCAGACTGCAAACTAAACCTGGACTCGTCGGAAAGCATCACACCAGACCACTGTTGCGGTGTCCACAATGCATGCTCTCTACTCCAGGTTAATCGCAGGCGACAGTGAGTTGCGGTAAGTGGAACACATCTGACAGGCCTACGAGCATATAGACCAATGTGCCCTAAGCGTCTGTACACGGTCTGCCTTGAAACTGTCGTACCGATAGCTGAAGAGAGCTGACGACACAGGTCTGATGCTGTGCTCCGTCTGTTTCTTTTGGCAGTAACTGCTAAATACCGGTCCTCATTCGGCGTTGTAACTCGGGGGCGACCTGCGCTGTAACATCTACTCACATTACCATCATCTTGGAATCGTTGCCAAAGCCTGGAGATGACACTCTGGGCGATTCCAAGTTCCTCGGATACTTCCAGCTGGGTACGTCCACATTCCAGTCGTCCGATAATCCTACCACGTAAAAAATCCTCCAAATGCTTCCTTTGTGCCATAACTATGCGGTTATTGCACTGAAAGGCTTTTTAAAGCGCTTGTGAACAATTTTACTTCTTTGCCACCATTCCTTATATATCCCTCTCTCTTACTCTCTCGTCATTGTGACGTACTATCCGTGCCATCTGGTGGTTTCCTGTAATTTGCATATTCTTCTTCAAGATGTGTGTGATAATTCTGCAGGAGAAATTTTTATTTTAGAGTTCAATTTCTGTGTGATTCTGAATTATCCTTAATTTATGGACATGGGTGTAGCATCTTAATATAATTATAAACAAAATTGCACAAGTTATATGAAAATATACCTTTTTCACAGCAATTAAAAATTAATAAAAAACTGCTCTTACAAAAGTCAATTTAAATGGCCACATTGAAAAATTAATTCAGAAAGACAAAAGTGTCACAATATGAGATAGTACACAGTAGATATAATATTCTTGATATGCATTTTTAAATAATATCTGTATGGAGTTATGACAAAATTGCGCAAATTATTTTATGAATATAATCATTATAACTGGAGATCCAATATCCATTCTATTGGACATTTTTACATTTATAAAGGGAAATAACAGCTTGAGGTCTTCTATTTGACAGTCCAACACTGACATTGATGTAGCAAAAGTTAATATGGTTTTTTTTTTGGGGGGATAATTTTTCTACAAACATTTGAAAATGGCGGACAACCAGAGAACAACAGCAGGAAGTACGTAACATTTTTAAATTAAATTTCGTTTTTGTTTTTCTACACAATTAATTGGCACAACAATAGCCAAATATGTTTAATTAATAAAATTAAATTGTATTTTTACTGTTTGAATTTTTTTTTTTTTTTTTTTTTTTGAGAAAAACTCCGTTTTTTTTCCAGTGTTTTCTAAACTGGATTGTTGGATTTGAAGAGTCAGTGGTACTCTCAAATTTGTTTGCTAACACGCTGTTGTTTTCAACCAGAACTAACATCCTTATTTTGCTCGCAACATAACGCTTCAAAAGGAAGTTCATTGTAGTAGACAAACTTAAAAGATCAACTTTCTGATTTTTTGATAAAAATTTAACACCTTTTAGAAAATTTATCTCAAATTAGTGTAAAGATTGGTTTAAAAACATAATTTCGGTTCTTAAGAGTCCTCTTGACAAGTTTCGTTGCGTGATCTTCTTTTAAATTTTTTTTCATTCTGAAACCGTTTATGACAAAAACAAAACGAAAAAGAGTTACTTTAGTAATTTAATTTGATTGATTTTCAGCATTTAAAAGGAAATGTTATTTCGAATACCAATCGTCATTTGCTTTCTGATGCGAGAATATTGAATGTCGTCAGAATTTCTATGAGTTACAAATTACAATAGAGGATTCTTGACTCATTTGCTATTGACTCTGGTGATAATTTGCTTTTGTTTTTATAGAGCTTTATTTCAAAACACGTGTTATTCGACGGTTTTCACTCTTGTTGTGATTGCAGATCGCACATTTTCTGTAACATTAATGTTCGAGTGAGCTGACGAAGAGAATGCAGTTCGTTGATGAAGTGATTAATTTGATGTCCTTGAGATCCTTTCTAGTGATCTTGGAAGGAAATTCTCCCGCCACATATAACGGTAAGATGACTTTTTTTTTCAGATTATTTGTTTAGAGCATTGTTGTTCATTAATGAAGTGAAAATTGGTAAATTACTTTTTTTTCTTTACTGTCCTGTACCGCTCCGCGTTAAAAGATATATTAATAAATGTATTCTTAAAAAACATGAGACTATCTATGATAAAATCATTCAATTTATTTGCATTTTTCAACTTAGCATTATTTCAAACAGTCTCGATGTCTAATAAATGATTTTATGTTTTTCGGTGTCTAATAAACGCATAAATTGTACTTTGGCATTTAAATTTTAAATGTTTTTTTTCTTGCATTTATTCGCTAGCAAACAAGCTTTCTTGTTTTACATATATTTTGATAATGCTAAATGCTTTCTGCTAATGTTAGAGATCTTTTTGCTTTAGCAGAATTAGCTGCTACACGAGAATTTTGGTTGTAGCTCTATTCTTACGTTGTGTCATGTTCACCGTGGGGAATCACTGTTTAGTTCTTCTGTGATATCTTCTGTTGTGGAGTCCATGGGAAGAGCCTTCAGGATAGCGTCTATTTTCTGTGTGATTGTGAAATGACCCACTTTATTTTGTAAGAGAAAGCTCCGTGTAACTATTCACCTAAAATAGGGACTTGATCAGTAAATTTCTTATCGATAAGAATAAGAGTTCAATTATGTTTCCACGAGTGGCAGTCTGGGCTGGACATCAGCCTTTTCACTATGCATCTGTTTGTGTTTCTCAAGGCATTCGTACTGATACACAAATACGAATGCCTTGAATGGAAGATTTCCTGGTTTAGTGTTGATTGGACTTTTTACCTTTGATCATTTTGCGTGCTGAATAAATTTTTCCCGTGAAGCTGAATTCCTTTTCAAGAATTTAAAGCTGAAAGCCGGTTGTTGTCACAATTAACAGTTGGACGAGTGTCTAGTTCAAGCGGTATGATATGCAATTCAGGAAGGGCTTGCTCAATGTCAACAATCACGAAGTTTTTTTCTTTTCTTTCAGGGATAGTTCCCTAAACATCTAATATCTTTATGTCTGATGAATCCCTTACTGAATCCCATAATCACACTCTCGGTCTTATTTATCTGCATGCATGAGTCAGACGAAAGGCAATGTATGTTTAAACCGATTCATGACTGAGACTTCCCACCTCTACTAATAATATATATATATTAAACTTCTCAAATAAAACGCTATGTGTTGCCGTTATACGCACACGTGAAGATAATTGTTTTGCACCTTATTTCTTGAATAACAAGAAACAGAGGTGATTCATCTCATAAGTGATTTTCAAAAGAGTTCGCTTTAATACAGCAGATCTCAAAAGCAAATTACAAAGTGATTAACAGGAAAACAAGAACTTAAATAGGAGTGAAATAGAGATCTATTAATCACTTCCTCTAACTGGTTTTCACTCACGAGGTGTTCCTTTTTCCGAGTAAGTAAAATATAAATATATTACTTGAATTAAAAAAATACGCATTTAAAGTTCTCTATTCGGTATTCTAGTTTGAATTAAAGCAAATGTATTCTGGTGATTTTTGTGCCTGTTTTGCAGAAGAAGCCGTTGGTTCGATTTCTGCAATAGCTTTGTTAGGATCGTTTTAACTGATAATTGCAGCAAGTAGGATAAAATTATGCTTAACTCAGGATTTACATGTTTGGTATATGTGGTAAAATTAGGTTTGCATTCTTTAAATGAGCTGAGTTTTGGACATTTCTGTTGAAAGGACACTTAATATAAAATTTAGTTTAAAACAAGTTCGTGTCTTTAATAATTTTAATTAAAGATACGAACTTGTGTTAAATTAAAGTTAAATAATTTTAAATTAAATGAATAATAATAATTTATAATAAATATTTTTTTGCGAATTAAAGCTATTAATAATTTTCGTTTTTCTTTAATAGTCTGCATTCTCTTGGATGAACACATAACAGATGTAAATTCGTATTTTTAAGCCATTTTTTTCACATGTAAAGTATAAAAAGTAAGTGTTCTCTTTAATTTACTTTCATTTGTTATTCACTTCCCAGGATATGAATTCCTCTTTTCATGTATTTTCCCCCCGTAATTTGAAAAAAAAATTAAATAAGATTAGTCAAAACCCCACAGAATGCTTTTATTTTCATTAAAAATGTTTTGTTTACGTTGTGCCGGTTACTTTTGAATTGAAATCATTCGTTTGTAGAATGGCAGATATGGAGCGGATTATCTGGGATGCATTTGCAACTCTGCTAATTTTATACGAAATATTTTAAAATATTTTTGAATCCTTTGGGAAAATCTGTTAATGAAATTATTAATTTATTAATTAAATTTTATAATTTAAAATGTATTAAAAATATTATTTGTTAATTATATAGTTAAATGCTAAATATTTAGAAAAATTAAATTTACGCTTATTTATACCTAAAAAAAAAAAAAAAAATGAACCATTTCTTTTGAAAATCATTGTGCGATAGTTGTTTTTCTCCCTTTCCGCCAACAGCAAAGATTGTCGGCCAAAATCGCCAAGCTATCATCCCATAAGCTTATTTACAAAACGTTGAATTACATGCTTAAATCTCATTCATAACGAGTGCAGTCTAATCCCCAGTGCAATATAAACTCATTTTCCCTCTGTAACTGATTGGGTTGGTCGCTCTACGGTCATCTTGTGCACACGAGGGCTAAGCAGTCCGGGACCTACGATTTAAGGTGGATTCCAAATCACTCACAAACATCCATGACACCGCCAAGATTCGAATTTGAAGCCTTCGGTATCAAAGGCCAGAGCGCTTACCGCTTGGCCATCAGGCCGCTCCATCTGTAACACAAAGTGATTAACCCCGTACAAAAATGAGTGACCTTGAAAATGGGCAGCTACCATGTCACACTTGACAGTGGACAGTATTGATTGCAAAAATAACGTGAGGTATATGATCACGTGAGGATTCATATTTTATCCAAACTGGCAACTTCGATGGCGTTTTCTTATAATGCTATTCTATGGTTACCATCGGGCCAAGCGTTGGACATTGAACGCCATTGACAATGTTTATTTTCAGGTGCAGAGGTTGGAATTCGGAATCAAACAGGTTTAAAAAACCCGACATTTGAGCTTTGTATAAAAATAATTTTTACTTTTCCAAAATTCTAGGAATTCATGTTAAATGAAATCTCAGGTAGGTGTTTCAATTGTACCTCCGAGTAACACAACCCATAGCAAGACAATGATGATAAGACATAGCTTTAGAAGCAAACCGAATGAGCGCCGCGAGATTATTCTCAGCACCGAGGCTTATAAAAGATCCACAATAAAAGAAGGTCTTCTCTTCTTCATTGACGCAACAGCTCCGTGGCGGGCCAAAGCCGTCTGCTACTGGCAGATTTCGAGTAGGGAAGATGTTTCTCTTTAGGAGGTAGGGTTATCAGTCCTACACCCAACGCTCTACGATCATATTTGACCGGGACTTATGGTTTAAAATAGATTTCAAACCACTACAAACGTTCATGGCATCGAGCCAGTTACTCGGCCATCAGGCCCCAATTAAAAGATCTTATCGAAGATATTTTATCTTTAGGAAGAAATACGATTTAATGTACAACAAGTAATAGCATCTGTATGCTCAAAATGTATCTTTTCGTTTTACTTGTCCTCAGCAATTCCTGCAATATTTTAGTACTGTTATATTTCTAGGTTATATTTTTTGTAAGTAAATTTAGAGTTAAAAAATATAAGTACAAATACTATACTAATAAAATTCTTCAAAAAAAAAACTTTGTTGTTAAGAAAAGTATTCTTGTAGATATATGAGTTCACTAAAAGTCATTGAATTAATTTCACTCATTCTTCTAGATCTAATAGTAAAGAATCATAATAGCAGACTCGTGATTCAGAGGCAGCGTGCACCGCTGGAGAGCATTAGGGGTGAGGTTCCATCCGCTGGCGGCTTTGTTGCAGGCTGTGTTTCAAACAACGAGGAGACTCGTTGGCGTTTTGGATGTTCAGCATATTGCCTCGTGAATCGAACTACTTGGTGGGAGTTTCCTGGGTTTTCTCCCATACGATATGCTATATGCTTTTAGTTCCCTCTAAAAAAGTCCTCCCGGAAGGCACTGCCCCTCTTCTTCAGGGGACACGGATCCAAGTCAGATTTCTACCTACGGAAGCTCCATCACAATAGAAACTGCCTCTTTCCCTCCATCCATGAGTAAATTATTCATGGGATGTCCGACCCACACTGCAGGACACTAAGGATTACACAGACGCAACAACTAAATCATAGCACATAAAAGTACGGAATAGAAATTAGGTATAAAAAAAAAACCGATTCAGGAGTCGGACATTTTTTTGTCTGATTCTCCTACCTCTGAAATATAATGTATCGAAATTCGTAGAGAATTTTATAGTTAGAATTATATAATTGCTTCTGAAAAAGAAATTAGATAATTTTTAATAAAAATTTTTGTCAATGTAAAGATTCGCCCCATAATTCAAGGACAGTTGCTTACATGTCAAGAACACAGTACTCAATACAAGGATAAAAACCATATAACATACACTAGCAAGTATTATTGCTGACAAAGTGTCTTTCATTACAGACTCATCTTGAAGGATGGATCCAGAATCCGATCCTCACCAGTACTGCGTGGGCGGTCTGGACCTCGGACGATGTCGTCATCAGCGGCATGGCGGGGCCGGTTTCCGGACTGCGACAGCGTCCAGGAGCTGAAGGAGAAGTTGTTTCGCCACAAAGCTCAGTTGACTTCTGCAACATTCCCAAGGTGTGAAGGTAATGTTAGCTCCAAATGTAATTGACTTGGAGACTCTGTCGCCAACAGAGCCAAGTGCTGAGATATTTTAGCATTTTCTTTACACTGTATGTCTTGATGAAACACAAAGCATTTAACACAACAGATAGTTTCCAGATGAAAAATTCAAAATTAAATGATCTGTAACAAGGAATATATACAGTTGATAAAAAAAGTATTGGCAATTGCCTATAAATGATCATATTTGCTAACAAAGTATGTTTACAAAATTTTATTTTTAACATAGCGATTACAGAAGGAGAAAAGACAAACAAATACAACGAAATTTTCATTTAAATATTTTTTTTAGTCAAAATCTACGAGAAAAATCCAAAATTTACGTGATAAAAAAAGTATTGGCAAAATTATGAGCGAAAACAAAATCAGTATATGTTTAGTACTTTGTATTTATACCTTCTGCATCTATAACAGCTTGTAATCTATTTCTCATAGAGGAAACTAAGGTCTTTGTTGTACTGTTGGGAATTTTTGTGCCACTCTTGCAAGAGTAAACGTTTGAGGTCGTCTTTACTTGAAATTTTATGTTTCTTGATTTCTAGACCCAGCAGGTGCCATAAATTTTCAATTGGATTGATGTCAGGCGATTGAGGTGGGGTTTTTAATTGGCGAGGAGCATTGTAGAGTAGCCATTCACGGGTGAGATTCGCTGTATGCTTGGGGTCATTGTCTTGTTGAAAAATGAATGATGTTTCCAAGCCAAGATTTTGGGCACTGATTTTTAAGTTATGGCGCAAAATGTCAATGTATGTACTTTGCTGTCATAATACCATCAATAAAATGCAGGTTGCCAATTCCATTAGCTGTCATACAGCCCCAAACTAAGACGCTGCCTCCACCATGTTTTACAGTAGCAGTTAAATGTTGCTTTTCCAATTCAGTATTTGGCGTCCTCCACACATCACTGCCGAAAATGTTAAACTTTGATTCGTCGGAAAAAAATAACTGTGTTCCAAAACTCTTCAAATAAATCAACATGGGATTTTGCGAAATCTAACCTCTTTCTCCTATTTATTTCCGAGATGAATGGTTTCTTTCTAGCTGCCCTTCCATAATAACTTCTCTCGTGTAAACCATTCCGTGCAGTCTGTAAGTTGAAAGTCTTTTGCGAAGTGAAAGCAACATCTCTAGCTATCTGTGCTGCACTTATTTTAGGGTTTTTCTTAACCTTGTTAATAATGACACGTTCTTCTCTTGTAGAAAATATTCGAGGTCGTCCACTTCTAGTCTTATTTTCCGTTGATCCTGTTTTCTGAACTTTTTTTACAACACTTCTGACAGTAAATAAACTTATATTGAACTGCACTTCTATAGCATGATAAGTTAAACCTTTATTTCTGAGCCTAATAATCGTGTTTTTAACACTAACGTCCAAATCCTTCGATTTCGTAGTCATTTTGCTGCAGTAATAGCAAAATAATGCATAGACACTTTTGGAGTAGTTTTGCAGACTTTATACCGGTAGAGTTTCTTAACAGTCGAAACACATGACTTCAATGTAACAAAATTTGCATAGCAGTTAAAACTTTGCAAATACTTTTTTGGCATGCAAATTTTCGTTTTTGAAAAAAAAAAAATCGTAGAAAATGCAAATTAAAATAAAATTTTTACTATTTTTATATATCTAAGATGTCTTGTATTTAATTACGACAGCTAAAATTGCATAACATTTTATTTATTTGTCAATATGAATAAATTAAGGCAATTGCCAATACTTTTTTTACCCACAGTATATAAAAAAAATTTTAAAGTCAATTCCTACTTTTTTTTTTTTACTCTATTGCAGAAAGTCCTTTATAAAGAAAGTTGAAATTTTCCTCTTACATCTGGCGCCATCTATTATTAGATGAATGCAATTTAAATCTAAAAAAAAAACTAAAATGAATTAATTAAATTTAATTACTGTATTAATGTTTGAAAAACTCTATTAACATCCAGTGTCATCCACTACAAGTCCAAAAAAAAAATGTATTTGAACCCGAGGGCATGAATAAAAAGTATTTTATTAGCGATTGAAAATTTGTACAATATATATATAGGGAGAGTGGGAGCTAATAGAAGGAATTGAAAAAGTACCCTTTAACTGTAAGGGCTGTTTGATATGAAATAAACGTTTAGGTACACAATTTTAAGTATGTCACAAACACAAAACGTTTAGACACATTTAATCAAAATAGGCCCCAACTTCATCAATGAACTTCAACCACGGATTGCGAAGCATTTCAATGCCAGTTTCAAAAATCTCCTATGATTTCCAGTCAATAAAATCAGTAAAGACTATATCAACAGCTCTTGATTGATTTATTCTTTTAAAACAATTTCAAATGTTTAAAGAAGATGCAGTCAACAGGAGACAATTCAGGGGATAATAGCGGCTGAAGCAGAACCCCAACTCATTCAACTTTTAGAGTGTGATTTGTGAAAAGTCAGTTCGTGCATTACCAGGAAGAAGAAAAACCCATTTTCGATTCACCAATTCGATTCTGATCACATGATTTTGACGCACAATATCAACTGTTGACATTATTTGATTTATTCTTTAGAAACTGTAATGGATAATTTCACTTTGATTCAGCCATTGTCTTTTTTTTTTTTTTTTTATTTCAACTTGGCTTAGGTGCGTGTTTGTGCATCTATCATTATGCTCAGTATTGACGATTATGATACAGAATCCACTTTCCATCACAATTAATTATACTGTCCAAAAGAAACAATTTCTTTGCAGAATACTGAACAATGTATAAATCTGAAAGCGTTGCAATTTCTACCTATCTGTCAACTCGTATGAAATCCATTTGTCAAATGTTTTCACTTTTCCCAGCCTCGTAGTGTCTCGAAACGATTGCTTTGCTTACTTCAATATTAATAACAAATTCTCTAACAGTTATTGTAATTTTAGTTTTAACTTTTCCTTCAGAAAATCATCACAAAGGAAGCTTTCGGGTATTCTACAGGATTCAATTTCTGAGCTCACTATCTCCTGTTTTGAACTTCCAAAATATTTGTCTTACAATTCGCTTGCATCATGCATCATTCCCAAATGCAGGATCAATGTTTCGTTTCGCTTGGTTAGTAGAATGCCCAAGTTTATATTCGTACAGGAGAAATGTTAGGCAAACCAGGTTAAACGAGGATAGGTTAAACCAACTCTCGTAACGTAGCTCTTTCTTATTTATTAACCATTTATTGTATGCGCATAAGAGGGGAGATATTCAACAATCATAAAGTTCGAAACAAGAATTCCTACTCATCCTTTTTATGACACCGAGTCGGGATGTGGTTCAAGATATATTTGTGACAAGAATTTCCTTTTTTTTTTTTCAATTCCTACTATTAGCTCACACTCTCCCTATTTATATCCTGTTCAAATTTTCAAACGTTCATAAAATACATTTTTATTCATCCACTCGAGTTCAAATACATTTTTTTTTTGAACTTGTAGTGATGACACTGAATGTTAACACAGTGTTTTCAAATATTAATTCAGTAGTTAAATTTAATTCATTAATTTTTAGTTTTTTTTTTTTTTTACGTTGCATATATATATACCAATAGATGGCGCCAAATGTAAGAGGAAAATTTCAACTTTAATTGTAAGGAATATTTCTGCAATCTAATGAAAAAAAAGTAGGAATTGACTTACATTTTTTTTTATATTACTTGTTTACTATAAGCTCATTACTCAAGAATCTAAGCAGACTAGTGGTTGTAACATCACTTGACCAGGATCGTATGTAAAAACAAGTAATATATATAAAAAAAAAATGTTAAAGTCAATTCCTACTTTTTTACAGTACTGCAGAAAGTCCTTACAAATAAAGTTGAAATTTTCCTCTTACATCTGGCGCCATCTACTGGTGGATATATGCAACTTAAAGCTAAAAAGAAACCTAAAATTAATGAATTAAATTTAACTACTGAATTAATATTTGAAAACACTGTGTTAACATCCAGTGTCATCCACTACAAGTGCAAAAAAAAAAAAAAAAAAAAATGCATTTGAACTCGAGTGGATGAATAAAAAAGTATTTTATGAACGATTGAAAATTTGAACAAGATATATATAGGGGGCTAATAAAAGGAATTGAAAAAAATTCGTATGATGGGGTATCGCAGAACTTTTGGATTTTCATCACTGAATTTCTGCAGATCTGAGAGACGTCCCCCAGTGCTGCGTGAGAAATCTGGACCGACTGGACGTCGACTTCTTCCGCTGCGGATACTCGCTCGCCCACAAGATGGACCCCGCTGCAAGAATCCACATGGAGGTGACCTACGAAGCTATAGCAGATGCAGGTAAGGATCTTCCTTCTTCATTAAGAATAACACAAAACTTGCTTCAAATATTGCGCAATTAATGAGAAGAATGAGAGGCCTGAATGACCGAGTGGCTAGCGCTCGGTGCCACAGGTTTCGGGTTCGAGTCATGGCGGTGTCATGGATGTTGTACTTTAAACTGTAGGTCCCGGCCTGATAGGATCGTAGAGAGTTGCGGGGATAGCGTTACTCCGCGTCCGTAGCTTATCTTCAAGTTACACGCACCTCCTGGGTAGTACTAAGTGAGTAACGTCGGTGGAGCGCTTGCCTTGAGGCATCTAAGACAATTGTCTAAGTGTTTGCCAGCTGTATTAGAACAAAATAAAATGAGAAGAATGGAGATTATGTTTAACAAGTTTCTTCTTTTATTTTATAATTAACAATATACATAGTAGAATTGAAAATGCCTGAAAACATACAACATATCGGCCTCCATTTAAAAACAAAACAAAAAATTATTTACTTACAGCCATGGCACAGGAAATGATAATAAAATAAATTATCTTCATTCTTGATCCTTTTAATTAAGAGATGATATCGAAGAAATGGGCAAACAGAAAAACATAGCTAAAAAAAAAATAAAACACCCGAAAAGGATTAAAAAATATAGGATGAAAATTTAAAACTGTATATAAATAAAAACAATTAAAAATGTAAAAAAAAAAAAAAAAAAAAAAACATTGTTAAGCCTTGGAAAAAAAAAAGATAAAAATAACAACAACAGCATAAGTTTCAAAAATTTTTTTATTTGAATGGGAAGATATTTTCTAAAATAGATAAATAAAAAAAGAAATGAAAAAAAAGAATCCAAATATAGAAATTATAATCGGCTAGGCCGATATACGGGTTACTCATAAAATTTAATGTAAGAACACAACGTTATAAATGATAAAATGGCAATCTTAAAAATAAGAATCCTTAGAATTTTGAGCGATTTTCTTTCTCGATAAATCTCATTTTCATTTAGAAATAATATTGTCTTTGCTTTCACTAGAATCCGTTTACAACAATTTTACATTACTTAATTATTAGCTCGTGAAAGAAATTTAAATAATTATTATGCTTAAAAAGAACTCGAAAAAGAAATGAAAAGAAAATAAATCAATAGCTCGTGGCAGACATTTAAAAAAAATTACCAATGAGAATAATTGAAAAACCTCCAAATATTTCCATATATCCTCCAAACTTCCTTTGTCGAAAGAAACTTAAAAACTCCACTCCTGAAAACAATGCCTATACTGTAAGTGCTACTATTTAAACGATTACTAACTGTAGTTTTGAATTTCGATGTTAGCTCACAATTTTAATCGTGTTTCATTCATGGATAACACGTTTCGATTAGATCTTGCTCGTGAAATGTTTCAGGATTTCTTGCAAACTCCTGTGCATCTACCGAATAGGGAATGGCAAGATTTACGAAGGTAAGTTGTACGCCAAGTTCCCAGCAAAGGTTTGAGGATGAGTTACGCGATGTAACATGAGATCAACTGGTAGGGTTTTAATTAAAAAATAAGTAATGACAATTATTACAGACGCGTAACGTGTAACGTACGCGTACTGAAAAGAGCGGGGAAGAACTGCGTCGTCTCCGATTCAGTCAGCAATCTATGTTAGGTGTGTCTCTGCTGGTAGTGACGTGTGGAGTAAATGTTAAAAGCTAGTTGTAAAGCGTTATTAAATTATGTTATTAATATAATAGCTTTATTAATTATTGAAAAATATCATATGAGTTGTACAGACGATAGTTCTGCAGCACCTTCATACCTCAACAACAACAACAACAACAACCCCCTCTAACAGATGACAAAATTGCAAATGTATTTTCTGAGCTTTCGGAAGAGAACCCGAGTGATGCTAGTTATGGCATGAAGAATTCATTTCCACTCAAGGTGTGCAGCAATAATGCCATTGTAAACAACTTAAAGCAATTCACTCATATTAAAAATCTGTTAGTGATAAGGAAGAGACCTAGAGTTATCTATGATACGCACTGGGAATCTTTCCCGGCATTGAAAAGGCGTTCTGGAATTTATTCTGCAACGTCCGATTCTACCACTGTGGCTGTTGTCTAGTCACTACGATCACTTCAAGCGAATCTGAGCTGCTATTTCTGGCCTTTAAATCTTAATTTATTTATTTGCTACGATGCGCAACTTAAATTAGAACATGGCTATCTGACTTTTAAACTGTAATTTTAAATTTTAACTTGTAAATTTTTAATGGTTCCCTTTCACTTAATAACTTTTAATTCTTTAATTGTTTGTATACTTTAAATTATTCCACTTAATTTCCTCAACAGCTTTTACTATTTAGCTTAATTACTAATAATCTTGTTTTATTGTTTACATCTAACTTTTTAAATCCTTAACTTTGTTTAAGTCTTAATTATTCATTTTATTAAGTGTAAATTTTAATCTTATCAATAGTAAATCTTAACTGCTCGCTCTTCGTGTAACTAGTAATTTTAATACTTATATTGTAAATAAAAATAAAAATGTATTTTCCTAACTTCGGTTAGGTTTTGAAACTATGTTAAAAGACTGATGGCGCCATCTGTCGGCAAGACAGTCACCTAATCTTATTTAGACATGTAAACAAGTTGTGTTTACAACTTGCATGTCACACCATTTCCATTATGGGGTACCCCATATTGTTTTTTTTGTGTTAGCTCTTTATCATTTTTAGCTTCAAGTACTAGTAGTACTTCATGCGTTCTAAATCATCGTCTAAATGCTAAAATGTTTCATCGTTTGATTAGTATTTTATCCATTTCTTTCATGTCCAAATATACTTCTTTTATTGTTATTCTTTTGATTGTTAGAAAGTGTCGACAACGTTTATGGTATTTCAGAAGGTATTTTGGACTCCTGAAATTTCAAGGTGATTTCTGTGTTTTCGAATTTTTCAATGATTTTGGAATTTTAAATTTTTGAGTGTATTTTAAGGAGGTGTTATTTACACTTCTGCAAATTTGGTGACGGTAAAAACATTAGGATAATTTGAGATAAAGCAGCGTCAGCGAGCATACATCTCAAAGCGCCAAGTCAAGTCAAGTCAAGTCAAGCCATTTCCATTTTTGTTTAATCTTAATTTCTTTATTTTATTTTTATTTTATCTTAAACTTTGTTTAACTTTAACCTTTTTATTTTTGGGCATCGTCAACGGACTCCTAATTGTACCGATAGCTTTAGCTTTTTTCGATCTCCTGCTTTAAGTGTTCTCAAGCAGGAGGTGTTTTTCTTAACTTTTAATTCCTTTATTTATTTCATTCATTTACATTCATTAAATTTAAGCAACTTCATTTTTGTGCTAATGTTTTAACTATTTTAAGATGTGGAGGTATTGTAGTTCTTAAAACCACCTAGGAACTCCGTAACCGGTACGCCCGTTGCCCGTTGCCCCGTTAGTGATAAATTACCATACAAAGATATTTTGTCCCTTATTTTCATTAGTGTGTTTCATTTTTGTACATCATGCGCCTGCCTATATATTATTTAAAGCGCTAGATTAAATGTTATTAAATCTTCTGTCACATTACATTCTACTGTCTGAGGAACAGTTTGTTATCAAGGCATTTTACTTTCACGAATGTTTTTTTTTTTTTTTTTCAATTATAATGTTTAATAGCACATTGTCGAAGTCGGCCTTGCAGATTTCTTCGCGTATTGACAGTTCAGTAAAGTGGAATTCAGCTTTATTAAAATTATAATCATAAATGATAAAAACAGACAAAATGATAATTATAAAGTCCGCAAAAGAATCATCCATCAGTTTTAAAATAGAAGAACGCAGAGAAAAACGACGATTTCACCTACTTAAAAGTGCCGAGAATACTTTGAGGAAAGTCCTATTGTTTTTAACCCATTACTCCTCCCTAAGCTTCTCACTGATGTGAAGATTTCCCCGAATCTCATAACTGATCTTTGTTCTTCCTAATAATTGTCATAAAGCTTTAACAGGCCGTACTTCGTCAAATTTGTCGTCATTACTATTAAAAAAAAAAAAAAAAAAAAAAAAAAAACAGATGCATTTCTTCTTTCACTTTGTAGAACACGTACCACCCCATTTTTGTTAACGAACAATTACAAAATAGAAGAAACCCTTGAGTAGTAATATATCAGAGCAAGCATCGAGGTTTCCTGTTTGGGGGAAACATACTACTCGAGTGATCCTACACCTCAAGTAACTTTTACTGTGTAATCTAAAGTATGTGATGATAGCTTGGCGATATTTGGCAACAATTTTTACTATTGGGCATTAGTACCATGTGCTGTTGACGCGAAGGGATAAAATGCTCTACTACCAAAGACGATTTTCAGAAGAAATGGTGCATTTTGTAAATGTAAATTTAATTTTTCTAAATTTTTGCCTTTATGTTCTATTCATAAATTTTCTTGTGTCTTATCCCCCCCCTCCCCCAAATGATTAAAAAATAAAATATAATTAGAATAAATGAATTTTATTTAAATTAAATATAATTAAGTAAAATGAAGTATAATAAAATAATAATAATAATAATATTAAAATTAAATAAAATAATAATAATATTAAAATAAAATGTTTTTTTTTTTTTTGTCATGTTTTATTATACTTCATCAAAATGATCCGAACTATAAGCCAAATAACATTTCTTGTATTTATTTGTCTGTAGTAAACGTATAGTTCTATAAATGTATGACTTCTCAAAATATTCAAAATTGCTTCATAACATAAAGGGAAAAGAAGCAAGGGGCGATACAGCGCCAACACTAGTATGAAAAGGACATGATATATTTGGCCTAACTTTCTATTACTTTAGAAGAGGGGGGGGATGCGCTCTATTTTATTGATTATCTCTATGGATGAAACGCTAAATGATTATAAAAAATATGAATTAAAGGAATGGCTGGCGAAACATTTTGATATCATGTGTTCCAAATAACGGAAAAAAAGAGTTTGATTGTTTCCAGGCTACGACGCAAGCGCACTGAAGGAAAGCAACATAGCCATCTACAACGCCACGTCGTCTGATTACGGGCAGAAGATCGACTTCGCCAATGGAGTGTACGACAACATCAGTTACATAAGGACCATCAATGCCAACAGGGCAACCTACTCTCTCGATCTTGTGGGTGAGTAGGAAATTTTTTTATTTGAAACGGCTTTCTCAAGTTTCATTTGCATGCAAAACTTCAATTAAGAATTCCAATCATGCATAAAAGTAGCTTGTTATCATGTGAATCTCTTGTTCTATATTAAATGGTACTTCCTCTGTCCCATAATAGGATCAGCTAGTGATTATTTAAATGGAAATTACTGACGAATCTAGTTGTAAGTTATGTTGTAGAGCAAAACTATGCCTTCTGTCAAAATCAATGTCATTTGTTTTGACACACTTTTCAATTCTTAGGTTAACCTAATAGTTACGAATTATAGCTATTTTTTAAAAATTTATTCGCTGATCGCAAACAGTTATTTTAGTTCAGTTTAATATCAATCCATTATAAAAGTAAGTAAAGTAAAAAAAAACAGATTTCAGCGATTGTCCAGTTCTTGATACATCTAAAGAAAAACGAAAAGGTACAATTAAGTTAGCTGTAGAAAAATTTAAGTTCAACTGAACGACCCTATCAAAAATTTGCAAACGTGCTCCGAAACTAATTGTGGAGGTATACTTATTCTTATAAAATGGATTCTTATGCTTATACGGGATTCTTTGAAAAAACAAAGCTGTGGACATAAATGCTAAGATTACGGAAGATAACTTAAACATACTACTCTTAGAAGAAAAGGGATCAGCAGATCATGCCATTCAAGTTCCAAAATCCACAATATTCCGAATTCTGAAAAAAAGAAAAATCCATCAAACGAGGAAACCCATATCCATTTTAAAATGTTCAAAACTATAGATAATGTGGAAAATTTAAATACATCATCATGTAAAAGAAAGATTCTAGTGGGAAGGCAGACGTTAATTTGGCCTAGAATGCTATGACATGCTCTCAGTTCTCGTTGTTATATCTAAGAATCCAAAACTGCCATGGAATAGTTTGTTACGTGTGATATTACCAGACGTGTTACGGAATAATATATAATTATATTATTTATCTATATAAATATCTATAACTAATGTAATATTTATATAGATATTATATTATAGATATTTATATGCAAACTTGTACTGTCTGAACCCTATATCCTATATTACTGCATTTAGACAGATCTTACACATTACAGGCCCCAGCATCACCATCGACTCTGACTGCTCCTCTTCCAGCGCCGCTCTCTGGGTCGCGGTCAACAGCATAAGGAGCGGAAAAGTCGAGGCGGCTGTGGTGAGCGGCTGTCAGCTGCAGCTGCACCCCGGCAGTCGCGTCCTCACCAAGGGCGACTCGCTCACGGCTGAACGGAATTCGAGCGCCACCGTCACGGCAGGTCAGTCTTATTCTTTTTCATAATTATGACATTGTTTACAAATGCCTACCACTTTCGTCACTGGAAACGAAGGTATTTAGCAGATTCAGGATTATTCAGATCATGTATACATCAATAATGATCAACAAAAGTCCTATAATATTTAACCAATTCCAGATTCTTCATCATTGATCCTATAGTGCATCATTAATACCATATCCTGTAATGCACCAATACTGATCTTATAATGCACCAATACTGATCTTATAATGCACAAATACTGATCTTATAATGCACCATCCTGAATCCTGTAATGCATCAACAAGGATCCTATTATACATCATCATTCCCAGATCTTGTAACGCATCAGTACTGATCCTTAATGCATCATCAATTCCAGATCTTGTAATGTCTCAACAAGGATCCTATAATGTCCCATCAATCATAGATCCTGTAATGCATCAACAATGATCCTATAATGCATCATCAATCCCAGATCTTGTAACGCATCAGTACTGATCCTTAATGCATCATTAATCCAAGATCTTGTAATGCATCAACAAAGATCCTATAACGCATCATCAATCATAGATCATGTAATGCATCAACAATGATCCTATAATGCATCATCAATCCCAGATCTTGTAACGCATCAGTACTGATCCTTAATGCATCATTAATCCAAGATCTTGTAATGTCTCAACAAGGATCCTATAATGTCCCATCAATCATAGATCCTGTAATGCATCAACAATGATCCTATAATGCATCATCAATCCCAGATCTTGTAACGCATCAGTACTGATCCTTAATGCATCATTAATCCAAGATCTTGTAATGCATCAACAAAGATCCTATAACGCATCATCAATCATAGATCATGTAATGCATCAACAATGATCCTATAATGCATCATCAATCCCAGATCTCGTAACGCATCAGTACTGATCCTTAATGCATCATTAATCCAAGATCTTGTAATGTCTCAACAAGGATCCTATAATGTCCCATCAATCATAGATCCTGTAATGCATCAACAATGATCCTATAATGCATCATCAATCCCAGATCTTGTAACGCATCAGTACTGATCCTTAATGCATCATTAATCCAAGATCCTGTAATGCATCAACAAAGATCCTATAACGCATCATCAATCATAGATCATGTAATGCATCAACAATGATCCTATAATGCATCATCAATCCCAGATCTTGTAACGCATCAGTACTGATCCTTAATGCATCATTAATCCAAGATCTTGTAATGTCTCAACAAGGATCCTATAATGTCCCATCAATCATAGATCCTGTAATGCATCAACAATGATCCTATAATGCATCATCAATCCCAGATCTCGTAACGCATCAGTACTGATCCTTAATGCATCATTAAACCAAGATCTTGTAATGACTCAACAAGGATCCTATAATGTCCCATCAATCATAGATCCTGTAATGCATCAACAATGATCCTATAATGCATCATCAATCCCAGATCTAGTAATGCAACTACAAGTATCTTATAATGTCCCATCATTCACAGATATTGTAAATGATCCCATAATGCACTCTCTTAGATCCTGTATTGCATCAATAATAATCTTATATTGCACAATCAATCCCATATGCTGAAATACATCAATACTGATCCTATATTGCACCCTCAATCCTAGATCTTGTAATGTATCAACATAATACAACAGGGTGCAAACCTCCATATCGATTCGGAATGAGATATGACCTCGGGGTTCCTACCATCTTTTTCAAGCCGTCTTCATTCCATCTTATGGATTTCTTCTTCCTCACTCCAACCGAAGAGTATTCTGCCTACAACCTATAAATTAATAATGTTCTTCCTCGACATATACATACAAGAAAACTTTTGGATTTCTTTTCCCCTTTTCGAGCCGAGTTTCCTAAATTAAGAATCTCAATGCTCTATCCCCAGAAAAGTGAAACAAAGCCCTTTATTACCTTTTTTTTATTTTTACTTTGTTAATATTATTAACTTTCTAATTGATTCCAAAATTGTTTTTAAATTAATAATAAGTTATTTAATTTAAATGATATTTTTAAGATATGCTCTTTAAATACTGAAGGTCCAATGTGCAGAAGTGAGGCAGTGGCAGCCATATTTGTTCAAAAAGCAAAGTCAGCCAGAAGAGTCTACGCTACCGTGGAAAGCGTTAAGTTTTATTCAAAAGAGAAGCCGCCTGCAAGTAAGTAATGTCTGCACGACAACTTTCAAATACAATTAATAATTAAAGAAATGTTTTATGGAATGCAACACACACACACATACACACATACACACTTAGTCACAAAAGTAAGTATGCAACTCGTAGCTTAAGTGAAAAAGCTCTAGTTCTCAAATAAATATAAGAAATTATTTTGAAGAGTGTTGTTTATAGCTTCTGATTCAAGTCATAAAGTAATGAAAAATAAACCAAATTATTATATTTTAAAAAACATTAAGAGTAATTTTGTTAACTTCCAGTAGAAATTTAAATCACAAAAGTATATATGCACTCTGAATTTTTGACTTTTAAATAAGCTGAATGAAACTTCTCGAGTGATTTTTCGTATTTCAGTGATAAGTTTAGAAGTTCTGCTACAAAGCTTGTAAGTTTGAGCTTTAAGTACATCAACAATTCACCAAAGGCTCCACGTGGAAAAGAATTATCAAAAGATCTAAAGGATGCAATAATAAAGCTCTATAACGAAAGCAAGTCCCAAAGACAAATCGTTAAAATCATACGCAAAAGTCCTGCAACAGTGCAAAAAATCATAGAAAAGTTCCAGGCTGAGGGAAATACTCTAAACAAGCCAAGAACAGGACGACCGCCCATTTGACGGATCGAGAAAGGCGAATTATTGTTGGAAATGTGAAAAAAATCCGACGATTAGCGCACCAAAATTGACAACTGATGTGAAAAACAATTTTGCGAAGTCATGCAATCCTGAAACAATTCGCCGTGTGTTACGGAAGGCAAGATACCATGGTCGAAATATGCGAAGAAAACCATTTGTTAGCAAAGTGAATCGCAAAAAGAGAATAGATTTTGCAAAAGAAAATATAACACGCAGGACACAAATTTTTTGGAATTCCGTGATTTTTTCGGATGAAAGTAAATTCAACATCCACGGGTTAGATGGACACCAAAAAGTTTGGAGGAAAGCAAATGCAGCTCTAGAACCAAAGAACATGAGAGGAGCTGTAAAACACGGTGGTGGTTCGATTATGGTTTGGGGTTACATGGCAGCAACTGGAGTAGGAAATTTAGTTATAATCGACGGAATAATGAATCAATATAGCTATTTGAATATTTTAAAGAATAATCTAAGCCAAAGTGCTTCTAAATTGGTATTCGATGGATCCTTCACTTTCCAACAAGATAATGATCCCAAACATATTGCTCGGGTTCGGGAATGGCTGCTATATCACGTGCGAAAACAGCTAAAAACCCCACCGCAGTCACCTGATCTTAATCCCATTGAACACTTGTGGGATTATCTCGATCGCCAAATTAGAAAGCAAGAGATCAAAACTAAGAATGATCTTAAAAAGAGCCCTTTTGGAGGAGTGGCAGAAAATATCATCTTCTGTCACTCAAAATTTAGTAAAATCAGTGCCATCTAGCTTGAGAGCTGTTATAAAGGCCAAAGGCTATCCAACAAATTACTAATTTTTTGAAAAATTGTAAAATTTGCAATATTAATGTCTTTGTTTTTGTTTGCATACTTACTTTTATGATGTAAATTACATCCTATTTTAAGTTAAGCTCATCTTGCTAATTAAATATTTGTATTTTTTAATTACTTTTCATTTTGTTATTAAGCTCGATTTTTGTTGTAATCGAAATAAATCGTTAATTTGAAAACTTTAATATTGTAGGTCTGTCTTTTTTTCATAGGACATTATCACATACACTCTGCATACTTACTTTTGTGACTAAGTGTGTATATATATACAAGCAAGGTACAGCTAAAGACAATACCTAGCCTTTATTTTCTCAAACGTTATTTGCCGACACATACTTCTAATTGTAAATATAGTTCCATTGGGGTTTATATTCAGCTCATGACACTTTTAAACTTAAAAATTCAACATTGGAGAGAGTAGAAAGCATTGCCGATCCCTCAATGAAGGCCGAAAAAATACCAAACTTTTATCACACACATAAGTAAATCCTTTTGGTGCTAAAGTTTCTAAAAATAATTATAAATTTTTTTTTTTATTTTTAGACCATGCTATAATTATTACTACACATTTTTTATTTTTTTAATTAAATAAATATACATTTTTATTTTAAGGAAATAAATTTTTACTTACTTTAGAAAACGTGGACTGTATAAAAGTTAGATTTTTAATTTTTCGAATATAAAAATATCGTAACAAGAATATCAACCTCATTGAAAATATGTTTCTACGAACAACAGTTGTGAAATATAAACTCTACATTCAGAATGATTATAAAAACACTTTCTCTATATAAAGGGTCCCTAGCTATTTTTTCCATTTTTTAATCAGTAAATGATCCCTGCAGAAGTCCTTGACTCCATGTGCATTCAAGTATTCGAAGTAGATTTTTTACTATAGAGCAGGGGTCTCAAATTTTCTAGCCTTAGGCCCATATTGTTTACCGCAGTAAGTACCAAGGGCCAAAACCATTTAATTTTTCTGCCATTATCTATAATTTCTAGATTAGTCGCCGAGTAAGCGCTCTGGTGAGCAGACACTTGCTAAATTCGCTGGCTTTTACTAATGGATACCTCGCGGTTTCATTCGCGTTAATTTAGATTTTCCGTTCCTGACTGATTTTCAGGATAAAAATCATATGTTTGATTCAGGATATATACATTCCAAACAGCGATATACATACATATGCGATACTCTTTATCCCATATGTATGTATGAATGTAACTACCGAGAGTAACTGAGGGATGTTCACTAGTTTATGATGTTAGTGGGATTCATTTCAATTATTTGTTAGTTGTTATGCTGAAGTTATATTTTCTGCGTATTATGCTTGTCATTGAGCTTTACCTAGCAAGTCAATAAAATCGAGTTATTATCATTCTGTATTTTTTTATCCAACTTATTACAGCAACAATAAGCTATTCGCTGTCGCGGGCCGGATTGATGACACTGGCGGGCCGTAGTTTGGAGACCCCTGCTATAGAGAATGGATAAAACTATATTGGATAAGAACCTTTAGCAATTCAAACAGTTTTTTTTGTGCTTGAATAGAGATTTGCTTTTATAAATTCAGTGAAATATTGTTTTCTCGCCTAGATTCCGACGTGCCAATGGAAGAAAGAATCATGGCGGACACACTGAATGGAGTCAAAATTGACGCCAACGAGATCGAATACGTCGAAATCGATGGCACGGAAGCGTCGAAGGAGATCCCACTGAAATTGATGCCCTGGCAAGATGCTTTTTGCAAAAGCAGAGCGAGCCCTCTGCTTATTGGAACCATAAAAAGCAACATTGGTCATACGGAAGCTACCTCAGGTATTCTGCTCAATTTTCCGTTTACTACTGAAGGTTTGGTTTGGTATGTCGTTCTACGGCCATCCTGTGCACACAAGGACTAAACAGACCGAACCACTCACAAACATCCATGTCACCGCCAGGATTCGAAGCCTGTTGTACCAAAGGCTAGAGTGCTAACCAGTTGGCCTTCAGGCTGCTACTACTAAAGGAGACAAAGTCACGATCAAAGCTCGGCGTCTTATGAATTCCTGCACACCAATTGGAGAAGTCACCAATTGTGCTTCGCTGATTTGCTTGAAATTTACATTATGGATAGTTCGTGACTAAGATGGTGTTAACTATTCAAACTGGTAGGAGCAGGAATCTAAATAATCTTCCAGAAATTTTTTTCTAATGCAGCTGGCAAACACTTAGACATTTGTCTTTGATGCCTTAAGGTAAGCACTGCACCGATGTTACTCACTTAGCATTACCCAGGGGGTACGTATAGCTTGAAGATAAGCTACGACGAGGCGGAACAATACCCCCACAACGCTCTACGATTCTGTTAGACCGGGACCTACAGCTTTAAAGTGGATTCCGCATCACTACAAACATCCATGACACCTCTGGGATTCGAACCCGAAACATGTGGTAACGAGCACCGGAGCGCTGGCCACTCAGCCATTCAGGCCCATTTTAGAGAAAATTGAGTTTGAAAATTTTAAACCCTTTTATGCAATTTACACGATTTAAGCAATGGTGTCATGGCGTCATAGTTAATATCGTGATACTGCTGCCCCTAATGTAGCGAGTTTTAACAGACTTCTCTATCTGAACAGGTAGTGCTTCTTGTAGTATTTGATTGAATAATTGCTTATTCATTAAGTTCGAGAGTTATTAAAAGCTATATTTCCGTCGCTATTGAATTGGATGGTTTTTGTGGAAATTTTGCACTTTAGGATTCCGATTTCGCCAAGTCACTTTTCACACTTTTTCACTCCAAATGGAATCTCCAAAACCGCAGTGGCCATTTTGCTCGCTTAAGAGGAGATTTGGCGAAAACCGCAAGTATAAAATCTCAATAAACAAGCATAACCCTAAAGTGTGGAACTCAAATTCTTATAGTATTCTGACCAATTTAATTAAAACTGCTGATTTTCAAGTGATTTTATTTAATAGTGTTTTAAAACTGTTATGAAATATGTGTTTGCTAAATCTAACAAGTGACCCATATCAATTCAGTATTTCATGTTTAATTGTCTAGCTTTAAAAATCTAAACATATATATGTTTCATTTTCCCCAAATAATATCTAAAGATCGATTTATATTTATAGAAGTTAATTTAACCATCACTTAACATACTTCTCTCTCAGAATTGGTCTGTGCTTCCGGTAGTATTTGAACAATTGCTTCTTTATTCTAAAGTTATTGCACATTGTTACATTATCCCGTGGTATTGAATTTGTTTATAGTATTTCGAAACGATTGCTTCTTCATAAAGTTTCAGGGTTATCGCATTTTTATATATATCACTGGCTATTGCATTTGGTAGTTCTTGTAGTATTCTGACCCATTTCGTCATAAATTGTTTGGTTTATTTCAATTCCTTCTATTTGCTTACACTCTCCCTATATATATCTTGTTCACATTTTCAATCGTTCATAAAATACTTTTTAATTCATCCACTCAAGTTCAAATGCATTTTTTAACTTGTAGTGGATGACATTGGATGTTTATACAGTTTTTTCAAATATTAATTCAGTAATTAAATTTAATTAATTAATTTTAGTTTCTTTTAGATTTAAGTTGCATGCATCTATCAATAGATGGCGCCCAGATAAACATAAAAAAAAAAGGAATGAAAATTATTTATAAAGGACTTTCTGCAATAGAGTGAAAAAAAAAGTAGGAATTGACTTTAAAAATTATTTTTTTTTATATTACTTGTTTAACATTGTTATACTTCCATATGTGTTCGTCTAGCAAAGTAATAAAAATGGGACAACATGACATTGTTCCTATGACATTACATAATTAAGTTCTATTGATTAAATAAGCGATAAAATACCTTCACACATGATAAACTGAAATTCGTAAGTGATTCCATTTTTTTTTTGCAACATGTTTTGTTGTTTGCTTTAAGCTTTCAACTAATTGATCCATTTGTAAAGCACATTATACTTTAAAAAATGTGTAATTCTTCCAGGTATTTGTGGAGTGATCAATGCAATATTGTGCTTTGAAAACGATTGCATTCCACCCAACCATCCTGAAGACTACACAAAATGCCTACGTGGGCCCTTGCTGGAAGGGAAGGTGGCGGTCGTGAATGAACTGAGGCCCTTCCAAACGACCTACATCCCCGTCACTTCGATTGGCTTCGGTGGCACCATAGTGGAAGCCTTGCTCAAGAAGAATCCCATCGAGCACAGGGACAGTGTCCTCAGCACCTCGCCTCTGCCCCGGATGGTTCTTTTTCCGGCAACCACGGAGGAGGGCGTCCAGACAGTATTCAGGTTCGTGCAAGGGCGCTCCGACTTGAGCCAGGAGTTCTTCGCCCTGCTGCACAAGCTGTCTTTCTCTCCGCCCCACCTCAAGCCTGTCAGAGGGTTCGGCATTTTCGATAAAGGACAAAACGTATCTTCTCAAAGTAAAAGTATGGATTTTTGTATCATATCGGTGAATACTTTTATATTTGTTTAAACTTCGTTTGTAACAATTTCATTTTCAAATGTTTTTATGTGACCTAAGATCATTCCTCATTTGAGCTTCAGATGCGTAGTTTATTAACCAGAATGAGGCATGCAGCACTACATCAATTTTGGGTTAAATTTTAGAATCCTGTATCTCCTGTGCTAAATAGATTGCCAAAATAGCTGCCGCAATTACAGTTTACGAGTAATTGATGCAGCCATTTTGTATGTTATTATTTCAATATAATTATATTAGGATCTCACGAGATTTTTCTTGAAATAATCATTAAAAAACTTCGATCACTTTAGTAAATAATGATAATTTTTCTGAAAATTATATTTAAAATAAAGTTAAAGAATCATTGTAATGTTGTACAGGAGCAGAAACAAAATTCCTGAATTGGACTACTGTAAAAGGAATTGTCAATATATTCAGGGTTGCAACATTGGCGACTTTTCGGGGTACATGATCCTAAGTTTAAACTCCGCTTTGTTAATTCAACAACATTTGTTCCACAAGTTTGTAAAGCATTCCTTCTCGGAGAAACCGCATTTTAGCAGACTAGTGTATTTTGGATATTTTCTTTGGGCGCAAAGTTGGGACTAAAATGTTCGAATGGACAAACCATGTTCCAACTCAAAAGCAATTTTATAATGAGGGTTCCAAGAATTTTCGTTCAATAGAATTTTAAGAAAATTGGGGAAAAAAATTAGTTTTATGATAATAAAAATGTCGAACTTCTGGAAATCTACTATTTTAAGAATTTTGGAAAACACTGAAAGTGACACACTAAATAAGAAAAAAAAAAAGAGAGTATTGCTTCCTTAATCAGTTATTCTTGTATTTAAATAAAAAATTTCATAATATAGTATATATTCAGTATTTAAATAAAAGCAATGTTTTCATGAAAAAAAAAAAAAAAGCTAAAATGTTTATGAAAAACACCAAAAAGCCAATTTTTAGTAATTTTTTTATCATGGAGGAGAGTGTTGTCTTAGGATCAATGACAGACATCCATCAAAAATCTTTAAATAACGTTTTTAGGGATCGTGCATACGATGCCACATAAACTATGTAAGATAATGAGCAAACTAATCTTTTCCTACTCCGTTTGAACGAAATTCCTGTTTCATGTGAGAGCCTTCGGTTGTATTAGTGAGTGAAAATATATAGAGTGGTTTACAATTTTGTGAATAGTGCTTCGTCTATTAGATAGTCATAACAACTCTAGCAATCAGATGTTAATGTTGTCCTTTCCATTCTTTAAACACGCGCAATAAAGTCTCTTTCTTGTGGTCATGCACTTCCACAAAAGAAGACATCTTTCCGATCACCCAATGCCCTTTCATATTTCAGGCATAATTGTACTTTCCACACATGCTTTATCACAACGGTCTCTTCAAATTCCCTAAGCATAATATTTTATTTCTCTATTCCATCCTCGCAAATTACAATATTCGCAGTTGAATGCCTACTGATAGAGTCATATGTTATCCTAAAAACTCATACGCGAATGAGAGAACCACGAGCCAATTCGAAAGCGTTTTTTTCCCATTGTGTGCTTTATCAACCCACTCTCTCCTTGAATCGCCATATTTAACTATCCAATTTGTCCTTCAATCTGTTTTTTAATTTTCTCTTCCATGAATTAGACATACTACATTTATATATGAAAAGGCTTTATCGCGTTTCTCACGTAATCTTCTCTTTCTGAAAACAGTCACGGGCACCGTCAACGGATTCGAACCCGGAATCTGAAATGCGGAATTTGAACTAGCTGTTACCTGTGCATGTTACCACCAGGTCACGAATCAAACATCCCATTGATTATAGTATGAATTTTTAGTCATAAAATATTAAATTTCTGTAGACGCTGTACACAAATAGATATATATTTGTTTTTTTTTATTTCTTTGCCACAGAATGTCTGTCCCGATAAGCGACCCCTGTGGTTCATAATGACTGGAATGGGATGTCAGTGGAGAGGCATGGGGCTCCAACCCATGGGGATCGACGCCTTTGCGACGTCCATGAAGAGATCTGCAGAGGTTCTTAGGCCGTATGGACTCGACTTATTTGAGATTCTAAGAGAGGACAAGGATCATCTGGAACAAGAGCGAAACATCACACTGTCCATCGTCGGAATTTGCGCCATCCAGGCAATTTTTTTTTTTTTTTGTTACACTTCAAGAAAGGTACCAGTTTTAGAAAATATGCCCAAGTAGGTCATTGTTAAAAGCCTGAATTAAAAGTCCAATCTACAACAATACAAGCATTTATAGATCTATGCTAAAATGCTAGATTTCCTTAGATATCGTTAAAACTAAAGCTAATGAACGAATTATTTTTCTCACTGAAGCTCATTTTCTCATTGAACCACCCGATTCTGGCCCAGTGAAAACGTAGGCAGCTCCGTATAGGACAGCTAAGGCTCGTATCCACTAGGGGCATTGTTGTAATTCCTGCTTTCAGTAGCGAAAAGAATCAGAGGTAATTGTGAAAGTCTGTGTAACTCATATTGCATCGATAGTCAAGCTGTATGGTGAAAGCTTCCCAAATTTTTCTTCCATGAAGTAGTAAAACTAGTATACAAATTCGGCCAGTTATCCTTAAAAAATTCCTTCTGGAAAGCAATGTCATCCTTTTCATTATCCGTCAGTGGAATGTTCGTGATATGCATGAGGTTCATTGATGTTTCTACCCTGCAGGGGTTTACATGGTCCTAGATACGGGCATGAGGTGTAGAGAAAAAGAAAAACTGTAAGCACAGTGGTATGGTAGAAGTAGTAATATATCCTCATTGCGTCACCAGAATCATCGCTCATCGAGGTTATTTCTTTCCATCATTTGCGAAGGCTAATGAATTGCTTACACATATACAGTAATTTCCGATAAAATTGGTATAAATATTGGTTATTGGTACGACCAAAGAATCGCCTATTCTGTGCTAGAAAAGTGGGCCGTGTTTACATAAGAAAGTAAAATGGAGTCACTGAGATAGAAAATAATTACAAGAATTGGACACGTCGAAGGTAATGATAGGGGTAAGGGTAACCGACAAGGGGGGATAATGTTCGAGTATCTTTTCCTTAAAATTATATTTCAGTCAGAAGGTTTTTTGTGTCTCTCTCAGATAGCATTGGTCGATGTGCTGAAACACTTGGGTCTGACTCCTGATGGCTTGATCGGCTACAGCACAGGCGAGCTGGCATGCGCTTACGCAGACGGGTGCCTGACAGCGGAGCAGACGATTCTGTTCGCCTACTTCAGAGGACGGTCGATAGACACCACACAACTACCTGCGGGAGGAATGGCCACGGTAGGTAGGTCTATTGGAAAAACCTTAATCATCTGTCTTTCATTAGGGTAAGTGGTGTGGCGAGTATTCTTTTGTTTGAAATTTGAAATTATAAAGAACAGATTGAAGATTAATGTTCTACCAGCTATTCAGTGAAACTGCAAACATATGGTTTAAAGACGGAAACAGTCGAATCTATGACATTTGTATGTAATTGGGCACTAGTCAGAACTACGTGTCACAAAGCAAAAAAAAAAAAAGGTTAATAGCTATTGTTTTTTTTTTATTGATATTTTGCATGCGGCAGATGGTGGATAGCATTGAAGCACGCACCATGGCAAGAGGAATCTGTTGAAACTGATGTCTGTTGGCATCCTTCAAATCAGACGCAGTTTGCGAATTAGAGGCATGTATTTCGGATTTCAGGTATCCTCACAGCCAGAGATCCATAGGAGTGATATCGAGGGACCTTGGTGGCCCTGGAAACGTGAAATGATGAATTCTGTTACTAAGCTGTTGTGTTAAGAAATATTTGACAGAAGACATCACATGTGGGGAAGAGCCATCTTGCATCCACACACTATGTCAGATAGAACATTTAGCTGTAGAAATAGCTGAAATCTAAAATGTATGCATTGAATAGAATAGGAACTCTTGTGAAAATTTGTCTTCAGTACTTAAATTTCTAAACTTTTCTGAATGCTTGTAAATGCTTGTAAATCGCTAAATGAAAACATTAAATCTGTTTGAAAACACAAAGCCACCATATAGGAGCCTTTTAATCGCACTTTTTAAGGAGAATAATTTCTTAATATATTTTTCTTATTCTTATTATTTCTTATATATTTGGTATATATTTTCCCTCCGTAACTCGGAAAAAAAAAAAATTGGACCTCTTTATCTCGAACATTAGCAATGTTTGATTTTACAATCCTTTTTACAACCTTTACAACTCGATCATTTGAAACTAATTACCTCTATAGCTCGAAGAAAAATAAGTTACCGACTTTTAAGGATTTGCCGTCAATGCACGTCATTGTTTCTTAGAAAACAATCTATAAGTTTATAGTAAATAGAATAACCAATTCTATGAAACAGCAACTCGGAAGAAAAAGAATTTTCTGTTCTTTATAGCTCAGTTAATGCTATAGATAGAGAACGATCGATTAGTCTAAAGCAAAAAAAAAAAATAATAATAATAATAATAATAATAACTGACTTTTTAATACATAATATTTTTAATTTTAAGATTGTTTCGAATTAATTTGGTTTTTTTATTGTAGTACATAATATAACTTTTAAGTTGCAAATAAACATGTTTATTTCCCCTGTAACTTGAATTTTTATTTATTTTACCTCTCTAACTCAAAATAAGTTAGAAAGAATCCAAACCTCTACAAGTCGCATATTTAATTACAAAATCCTCCATAAGCCGAAAACTCTATAAATCGAATTATTTGGCGTCTCCTTGAAGCTCGACTTACAGAGATTCTACTGTAGTAGTTAAATAATTGATTATAAGTGCAGGACATTATGTTCAAACATAAAACAATTGAATTTTTACGTAGGCATGTCCTGGGAGGATGCCATGAACCTGTGTCCCGAGGGTGTGTATCCAGCCTGTGAAAATGCGGGCGACAGCGTCACAATTTCTGGAATCAAGGATGTACTGCAGAGTTTCACACTCTCCCTGCAGGAGAAGAACGTTTTCTGCCGCTTGGTCAAGTGTCACGGTTACGCTTTTCATTGTCCATTCATCCGTCCTGTGTCTCCGGCATTGAGATCAGCGTTGACGAAAGTAAGAACTTTTAAATTTAATGTGCAACTGCAACGTGCATTGTGTTTTTGATGCACTTTCCTCTTTCTTCAATGTATATCTCCCGTTCTCTTTTTTTGTATGTATGTATGTATGGTATGTTTTTGAATGAGTTTCTATGAACTTTTAAATTTGAAGTCCTTTACTTAAGCCAAATACATCGTATGCTTCTCAATATAAGCCGATCCGTATGTAAGCGGTTAAATTAATTTTAATTGCTTATTTAATGCTATGAGCTTAAAGCAAATGTACCTTCCCTTTCATTGTAAAGAAGGAGCTAGCTCAGCAACCAAGGGGCTCTGTAAACCCTACAAATCGTCGTCGTCGTCGTTCTGTGAAAAAATTGACGGACCCGTATATAAGTCGAAATGACATTTTTTTAAATTTTTGCGTAAAGAGGGCATTCTAAACTCCCAATATGTAAGTTAAAAAATTAACGTGATTTTCCTTTTCATTATTATTTTTATGCGCTAATTAGTTAATCTATTCTATTATTATTTCTGATATGCGCTTTGGTACTTTCCATCAGCCGGGCGCACTTTACGCAAACATGATATTTTCGTTTTGGCGATGAATCAACAAACCGTATACGTATCCTTATATAATGCCTTTAGGGGTTGTTCATTCCAAATTGCAATCAGAAAATGTGAGCGCAATTAAGCAGGTCCACACGATATTTTTTAGTTGCAAATCATAAAAAGAGTCCCGCTTTGATTAAGGCTAAACTGATTTATGGATTACAAGATTGGGGAATGGTCCTTTTATATTAATAATCTTTTGCATAACTGTTTTTTTTTGGTTGGGAAGGAGCCCACGGAAAATTGTCTAGAATTCCTAAACTGCAAAATCTTTTATTTCGTTGTTTTCTTCTTTTTCCAGATCATTCTCGAACCCAGATCTCGGTCCAAACGTTGGATCAGCTCCTGCTACCCAGAGTCGGAGTGTTTCAAACCCGACTGCAAAGAGGCCAGCGTGGAGTATTTTGTGCACAATCTGTTGTCTCCAGTTCGCTTCAAAGACGCCCTTCAGAAGATCCCACCAAATGCCATTGTCGTCGAAGTGGGACCCAATGTCGCACTTCTGCCCATAGTGAGGGGTGTCGTGGGACGGGGTGCCTCGTATCTGGGGCTCATGAAGAAAGGGACCCAGGACAGAGGGCAGTTCTTCCTGGAGTCTCTTGGGAGGTGAGCATATTGTACAAAAGTTTAGAACTAAATGAAAAAATACCTAGAATCACCTCAATTGAGGTATAATGAGGTATAATTAATTCTAACATTATTGAATAAAAGACCGCCATTTAATAATTATTTATAAACAAGCAATATAAATTTTTTTAAAGTCAATTCTTACTTTTTTTTTCACTATATTGCAGAAAGTCCTTCATAAATACAGTTGAAATTTTCCTCTTACATCTGGCGCCATCTGTTGGTAGATACATGCAAATTAAATCTAAAAAAACTAAAATTAATTAATTAAATTTAATATATAATTACATATATTAATGAATATATTATATATATTAATGAATATATTATATATATTAATGAATATATTATATATATTAATGAATATATTATATATATAATGAATATATTTCAAATATAATTAATGAAATGGTATTTGAAAAAAATTTATTAACATCAAGTGCCATCCACTACAAGTTGTATGTATGTATTTCAGCTTGAATAGATGAATAAAAAGTATTTTATTAATGATTGAAAATGGGAACAAGACATATATAGGGAGAGTGTGAACTAATAGTAGGAATTGAAAAAATATAAACTTATATTTAAACTTAACTTAGGTATTTTTTTTTTCTATGGTGCATCACTGAAGTCCTTCAACATTTTTGACAAGCAAGAAAGTTTGATTTCAAAACTATTTTTTCTAATAAAGAATCCAAGCTGGCGTTTCTCAAGGCAGCGTTATTATTCCTTGACTTAGTTTTCTATTTACATCTAATTTTCAATGTAAATTGGTTTGCAGATGATTTGTGGACCAAGATTTGACCCAAGCTCATCACCTCGAGTTTGCTGTCACAGGAGATCTTGACTCAAGGCGTTTTTTCTAAATAGTTTCCAAAGCCCCTGACGTTTCTAAATGAGAGTCGCACGATTTAGCTAATCGTAATTAATGTACGGCACTGAAAGAGGTCATATTTTTTTTTTCAGTTAAAATAACTTTTATTTTTAAAAATCTTGTTTTAAAGTTGAAATTTTTTTTTTAAATGTCTTAACATATATTTACAGTGAGCCACAAAATTGAGTATACACCTCTAAAACTTTTAGACTTCTTCCAATTACAAATTAAATATTGATTTAAATAGATAAATTTTTTTTTTATCCTAGATACTTTAACCTCTGCTTTACCATCCTATAATAACACAATTCCATAGTTAACTTATTTATTACGAAAAAAAGTTAAGCGATTCGAAGAAAAGATAGAAAACCATGCCACAAAACTGAGTATACACTTCTTATATTTGTAAATTATGCCACCACTTTCTTTAGTTTCAAATTTTCTTTAAAGAGTTTCAGGAGTAGCTGTTGCTTATAACACGTGCTATTGCACTTCAACGCTTTTAAATAGTATTTTTTCTCATTAAAAATCGTAAAAATGAGCTCTCGTAGAGAAACTACTGAATCTGAGCGTTTATTGGTTGTAAAATGGTCGAAAGAGAGCAAATCTCTTCGAGAAATCGCTTCGTTGATTGGTGTAACTCATGGTTGTGTCCAAAAAATACTACAGAAGTTTAAAAAACTGGATCTGTGGTCAATATTCCTGGAAGAGGACGCAAAGAAATAGTGAGTACTACAGCGAAGAGGGAAGATCATTCACTCAGTAAAGAAAGATCCGAGGGTGAGTGCCTCTAAACTAGCTTTATTGATGTCCTCTACAATCGGGAAAAAGATCTCAGTTGAAACAATTCGACGTACCCTTCACCAATATGGGTTTCATGGTCGTACACCAATACGAAAGCCACTCATCAAGTATGTGAATAGACAAAAAAGAGTGATTTTCGCCAAAGAACATCGTTTAAAGCCTATTTCTTTCTGGAACACTGTAATATTTTCTGATGAAAGTAAGTTTAATCTTTACGGAAGCGATGGACGATTTAAAATATGGAGAGAAGCTGGGAAAGCACTGGTACCTAAAAACACCATTAGGACAGTCAAGTTCGGAGGTGGATCTGCCCTCGTTTGGGGTTGTATGTCGGATGGAGGAGTTGGAGAGCTTGCTTTTATTGATGGTATTATGGACAAACATGTATATTTGGGGATTTTAAATGATAACTTGAAAAAAAGTGCCGGTAAGTTGGGGCTTAGGTCAAGCTTCATATTCCAGCAGGACAACGACCCCAAGCATACAGCGAAGATTGTGCAGTTATACTTTGCTGTACCATTGCAAGAAGCAATTACACACTCCAGCCCAGTCTCCAGACCTAAACGTCATCGAAAATTTGTGGTCGCAATTAGAGAAAGCTGTACATGAGCACGAAATCACAAGCAAGGAAGTTCTCAAGAACGTTCTGAGAGAAGAATGGGCTAAAATTTCTGTTGAAACCACTAAAACACTAGTAGAATCTATGTCCAGAAGATTACAAGAAAGCAAAAGGTTATGCAACAAAATATTAATTTGTACGTTAAAAGGAAATTAATAAAGGTGTATACTTATTTTTGTGGTGTTATTTTTCCTCTCGTCTCAGATCTTTTATTTTTTTTTTTTCGTAAAAAATAAATAAACGTAACAATTTTATAAGTATAGTACGGTAAAGCATAGACTAAAGTATATAAGGTAAAAATTCAATCATCTTAAAGCAATATTTAATTTGTAATTGCAAAGAGTCTCTAAGTTTCTAAGGTGTATACTCAATTTTGTGGCCCACTGTATGTGCTAGAGTATACAAATGTATTAGAGGTTGATACAAATTGCTTATGTATTAGAGGTTGATACAAATTGCTTATGTTTTAGAGGTTGATATAAATTGCTTATATATTAGAGGTTGATACAAATTGCTTTTCTAGTAGAGGTTGATACAAACTGCTTTTCCAGGCTGTACATCGATGGATTGGATCCAAAAGTGGAACGACTCTACCCACCAATGGAGTTCCCAGTGCCAAGAGGCACTCCTTCCATAAGCGACTTGATCATGTGGGATCATTCCCGTTCCTTCCATGTTCCCAAGTACAACCCCGCCGCCGGCAAGTACGTCAGGAAGTTCCTCTTCGACAAGGGTGATTCTTATCTTCTGGATTATAAAATTGGGGGTAGGTCCGTCTTTCCCCCCCCAGCGGTCACGTGCAATTGGCCTGGGAGGCGTTGGTCTCGAAACAGCAGAAGACTTTTCAAGACGTGGCGGTTGAAGTTAGGAACCTGAAAATTCATAAGTGCATCCCTATAAGTCCCACAAGTAAGTTTTGCTATTGTATAGATCAGGGATGGGTAAACTTTGTCCGTCGCTGGCCAAAAATCGGAAAAAAAAAAGTTTGGTGGGTCAAGATAAATTTTTCTAAAATTTTAAAAACAATATACAAGTATCACAATTTAAATATGTTAATGCGATGAATGAAATTGCGATTTCATTTTTTAAAGTCCCTTATATTGAGGTTCAAAGTGAGATGGACTGATTGTAAGAAACGAGACTAAATGCTCATCTGTCAGTCTACTTCTGAAATAATTATTTTTAAGGTTCATAGGTGAAAACACTTGTTCACACATATAAGATGAAGCAAACATAGCACTGATTTTCTGGGCGTGAGATATTAAATTTGGGAAACTTACTTTCGATAATAATTTGTAAAACTGTAACTTTGGCATATTTAGAAACAACTGCTATATATTTCTTTTAAATTTGCCTCAGACCGGCAAATTAAAAGCAGGTTGAAAAATTCTTTACGACGTCCAATGAGGGTTACTGACACAGATTCTGTGCAACGCATAAGTGCGACATCTTAGTTCTTGAGTTGGAATTTCTGATGTTGTTGCAAGATTCGTGATATGATTGCTCCCAGATTGCCCTGTATAAGTTAACGTTCTTTACTCTTTTACTCATCAGTTTCCTGTTCTCATAATTTGTGTTTAATTTCTTCCAGTACTAGTTGAATACCAGATTTGTCGGAAGGATAAACCAAATAAACCCCGATAAACCAAAATTCTTATTTTGCCGATTTCAAATGACTGCTCGAATGACTATTATGGAATAATTAAACCCCTAATTAAAACAGTGAGAAAACACATTTCCAACCTTCAAAACAAGCTTTCTTTTGTATTAATATGTTTAAAGAATTGCTACTGCGGTAAATCATTTGCATGTCTTATGCATTGCGCATATTTAAAAATTATTGGATTCTCGCATTCCGGATGGTCAGCAAACTAAATACAGTATAACCTCTGTAAGTCGAACTTCAAGGAGACGCCAAATAATTCGGGTTATAGAGTTTTCAACTTATGGAGGATTTCGACTTACGCGAATTTTGTAAGGAAATATTCGACTTGTAGAGGTCTAGATACTTTTTAACTTATTTTGAGAATTATAAGAATAAGAATTATAATAAGAACATCTCATAGAATTGGTTATTCTATTTACTGTATACTCATACATTGTTTTCTAAGAAACAATGACGTGCATTGTCGGCAAATCTTTAAAATCGGTAACTTATTATTCTTCGAACTATAGAGGTAATTAATTTCAAATGATCGAGTTGTAAAAAAAGATTATAAAATCAAACATTGCAAATGTTCGAGATACAGAGGTCCAATTTTTTTTTTTCGAGTTACGGAGGAAAAAATACATACCAAATTGGCTTGTGGGGATTGACTCATTATTTCGACCTATAGAGGTTTGGAATTTCGAGTCATGGAGATTTTGGGGCTTGAAAGGAAGGGAACAAAAATTTTTTTTTGAGTTTTGGATGTTTTCGACTTATCGAGGTTCGACTTAAAAGGTTCTACTGCATTTATTAAAATGTTCGAATGAAAAAATCCCGAATGATTTTTTATTTGGTTGAAAAATATTATATTCATTTCATTTAACAGACGCGACCACTTTCTTCGTCAACATTTTGGACAGTTCAGGGGAGTTCGAAATCATGGAGAGTAAGACGGTGGTGGCGTGCGGCGAAATCGTTGTCCTGGAGGACATATCTCAGGAAGGGGACAGGGAGACCCTAAATGACTCAAGTGACAGTTGTCCCTGCGTGCCTGTTGATGACATCTACAAAGAACTCGAGTTACATGGTTGCGAGTGCGGACCCGCATTCCGAAATCTGATTCAGCTCAATGTGGAAGGTAAGCTGTGGCATACAACGCTCCCTTGGCGATTTTTAACTTGGCGTCAATTTTGTACCACATATTTCTTTTAGACTTTTATCTTTCCTTGAATTGAAACATAACAATGTCTGCCAAAAATATGTTTATGCGTCTAATCAAAACCAATGTTTCAGGATATCTATCATTTGTTTTGGCACATATTTCAATTTTTAGATTAACCTAATTATTAAGAATTAACCTGCTAAAAAGTAAAATGCAAAAAAGGAAAGTTTTTAAGCAAAGATGGAGTTGTGATTTGTTCAGTTCTTGGTGCATCCGAAAGAAAACGAAAAATTGAAGAAAGGTACAATTATGTTAGCTTCAAAACAATTTAAGTGCAACAGAAGGATCCCATCAAGAATTTAGAAACGCGCTTCCGAAAATAATTGTTTAGGTGAATCTTATGGTAATGGTGATTCTTTGAAAAAACAAAACTGTGGATGTAACTGTAAAGATTATGTAGAAATGACTGTATGCAGAAAGATTATGCAGACTTTGATATATTCCTCTTAGCAGAAGAGGCATCATAAGATCAGCAGCTCAAGTCATTGAAGCTTCAAAAACTACATTGTTCTGAATTTTGGAGAAGAAAAAAAAAAAGAAATCTATAAAACGAGGAAATCCGCATCCATTTTAAGTTTATATATGTAGAGAAAGCAAATCCTTGCAGCCAAGGGACCCTACCTACACGCTTAGAATGCAGTAACGAAGTTATTGAAAATCTAAAAACTCTCGGAATTCCCAAAATAAAAATGAGTAATGTTTTTAATTTATTGTAGAAATTAGTCCAAATATAATAAATATGTCCTAATATAATAAATATATATGCTATAATAAATATTGCGTTCTATATTTATTTCCTTTTTGCCACTATCATTATGGGACAGAAGGAGCATATATAAAATAAATTTATAAATAAAATATTTTTTACCTCTAATCTGTGATGATAAATATGTAATAACATAATGCATTTTACTAACATATAATTTATTTTGTTACATAATTTTCTCGTCATGTTGGATGGTAACGTATATTAGTAAATCTTCAATATTTTCCAAGACAAAATGATTAAATAAATAATAAATTCTTTCGAAGGTTTTATAAGCGTATGGCGTTTTTACAATAATTGTTTAGGACTATGGCTCAAGTCATTTCTAGAAGTTGGGCCAAGTCGATCACTTACATCGGCCCAACTTGACGATATTTTTAGTTCAGCTTTGTAAAGCCTTTTGCATATTTTTATAGAAGAAAACCATTTTACCATGTTAACAAACCAGCCAAACTATACAACTAAAAATAAATAATTGAAAAATTACTGATCAAAATGGAAAAAATCCAAATGATTTATGTATTTTAGGAACATTCGGCTTGATTCAATGGAATGAGAAATGGATATCTTTCCTGGAATCACTACTCACTTTTTTCATTGTGGCATCTGAAGATACCGAGCTGGGCTCACCGGCGGAAATCGCATGCTTCAAGATCTGCCCGGCCATTTTTAAACGCGCTATGGTTTCCAAAGAAAATGGCAAGAAAAGTTCCCAAAGTTAGTATCATCATAAGTTCCTTTTTTTTTTTTTTTTTTTTAATTCTAAGTAGTCATAAATTAAAATGCCATTTAATTTGAATTTTTATATATACCTTAGTAGTTGCTATATACAGTGGTCGAAAAATTAAAAGATTTTGAAATAAACGTTTATAAAAAAGTACAAAAAACAAACAGATAGTATTTGAAGCATTAGAAAGAAAAGAATTCAAAGTTTTACAAACATTACATACACACAAGAATTACAAACATCAAGATGAGGTAACTAGAGAACTCACAATAGCTTAGCAATGCTGGATCGTAAATATTTTTCAAATATGGTAATCCTAAGCATGGTAATGGTTCACTAGGCATGGTTATGCCGTGCCCTTAATAACGAGTTAACAAAAACTCGTCTGAGAGTTCTGCTATCTCCGTACACATCCACCATATCTCACTGTGTAAAACTGTCACATAAGATTCGAGGACCTCATCTTTGAAGCCCTGTGTGGTTGAATTTGTTTACATGCTAATCTGGATCTGTAACAGGTTTTATAAATGGAGTACATGAACCTTCACCTTGCAATTCTAAGAAGAGTTCGTTGTTGATGAGTGTCCGGACTCACTTTTATGCACCTAGCATAATTAATTAATTAATTTTATTATTATTTTTATGTATGTTTTGGTACATTTCACCAACGAAATAGTAATTGAAATTAATTAGTAAATAATTATCACATAAGGATAACAATGCAAAAGGAAAATTACTTTAATTTCCTAAGTTACTTTTTCTGAGTTTTGATTATAAACCTTTGTGTAACAATTTAAAGAAAATGTCATTACGGCTTATGTGCGTTTTGAACGTTGCGTAAACTTTTTGAGGAGAGAAAAAAAAAATACCACTGCATAATTCTAATGACTCTAGAAGAACTCAAAAAGAATTCTATGAACTCAAAACTGTTTTCCGAAAGCTAATGGTATTAATTAAATAAATAAACAATCGAATAATCGAAACAAATCACACGATATCAGACACATATATAATTTCATATTTTAGAAAATAAAACATAAAACTTTTGTTAAAAATGCCAGAATTGTAAAATGAAAGGGGGAAAATGGTGTACTCTTATTTGTATTTTTTACAGCGAAAAACGGTTATATTAGTAGTAATCTACAATGCAAAACTTATATTATCCTTTTTTTTTCTGTTTGAATTAATTTATATCGGTACCATAACAACAAACAAGACACCATATGACGCCATATTCTGACATTTGAAAAGATAATTCATTTTTAAAAATATAACCTTACAACGGAATAAATTTTATTAATAGAATAGTAAAACTTCATTTGATTGGTACACGTAGAAAATGTTTTCAAATAGTTAGAAAACATTAATTAATTAAATAATAAAATAATTGTATTAAGTAATTTTAATAGCTTTTAACTATGCCATTTTATAAAGACTATAAATTTATAAGGGGGACTATCTATTGGTTTCTATTTGGTGACAATTTTTGATTGCCACATTCATAGTTGGATAATAGAGGATTATATATCATCCATTGCTTATCTACAATGATCAAAAAAATTTTTATTTTTGCAGGCCTGCCCGTCATGTATGATTCCCAAACTCATTCGTGTAGGTGTGCTGGTGTGGAAGTTTCAAATGTGGTTTTAGAACATACACAGTGTTTCAAAGATAAACCTGCTTTCATCCTGGAAAAATACACATTCATTCCATACGAAAGCAACTACAAACCAACTGACAAGATTATGTCGCAATTATTTTGTTATTTATTTTCCTGCAATGAATATATGAAAAAAATTGGCACCATTTTGGAAATGGACGTCAACAAATTTCTATTTCCAATGGAAATCAAGACAGAGTCAGATCCTAAACGATGTAAGGAGATGTTTCCGGAAAATCACAGTTTATTAACAGCTTTGGAAAGTTTTTATCATGACTTGTTGTCGAAGGAAAATGTTCAAAGTGACCTATTTTCAACCTACATTACAAAAGTAGGAAATGACGTCTTAAATAATATTCTCGTGAATGAAGAGCCACTTAAAATTATGTTGGAAATCGTTTTGGAAAATTCATTGGGTAATTTGAAGGTGATAGAATTGAACTGTGGATTTCCTATTGTTTTGGTACCTGTTTGCGAAGTAATAGCGAAATATGCTTTTCCAAAATTCAAACAGGGTGTTCTGATCGCGGACAGGCCTCTTGCCAGCAAAGAACAACTGTCTCTTGAAGAGTTTGGCATAAAGGTATTGCCCCGTGCAGAAAAGCAGAAAAAATGCAGAGATGCAGACCTGGTCATATGTTCTTTCAGTTCTGGCAGTTTGAATGATTTGCGAAATCTGTGTCACTCCCTGGTACTGACTGTGAAGAAGGGCGGTTTCGTGTTGCTCTTCCAAAAATGCGACATGAATGGGGCGGAGCGATTCTTGAGTTTGGAGTGTGGCGGGGAGGAGCTTCCTGTGCAGTCCCGCCCTATGCTTGAGAAGATTTTCCGGGAAGAAAATATGGAAATGCTTTGCCAGATCACTGATCCTTTCGGGGGAGGGGCATACCTCCTACGGATGCCATCCTCAATCCCAGTGTCCAACGTGGTCCTGGAAATTCCCGAGAATGACTTCAGTTGGGTGGAGCTTCTGACACGGGATCTCACTGAACTCCAATCGCAAAGGGTGTGGCTTGTAGCTGAGGGCAGTTCCAATAACGCAATCGTCGGATTGGTCAACTCTCTCGGGAAAGAACCAGGAGGTGATCGTATCAGGTGAGATACGTTATCTTATAATGAATGGTTTCCTTTAAATTCTTAGAAAATGTATGCATTGTCATAACTTGGTTATATGGTTGAAGTTATTGTTTTTTAATAAAATCAAACGCTTGATGATGATTTCCCAGGTTGACGAAGAGCCTTGGTTGCACAGCAACCGCTATCTCCTGCTTTGCGAATGAGAGAAGTTTCTTAAGCTTTAAGCCCATTGATTTTATAGAAAAAGAGTAAGATATACACTCAAGAGCCAAAACATTATGACCACCCCTACATTTCGCAATGAACTCGCCTGGATGACGTGGAAGGCATGTGATCAGGTGGAAGTGGTATTTAACTGGTATTAAGTGGTGGTATTAATCCATGCCAAGGCAGGGTTGAAGCTGTGTTGCGCGCCAAAGGTGGGCCAACTCGTTATTGACAGGTGGTTATAATGTTTTGCTCTTGAGTGTATATTAATTTATTTTAAATAAATTAACTTGTAAAGTTTTATTTTTTTTAAATTTATATAAAAATCAAAAGCTTTTCATCAGGGGATGGGTTAATAGTTTCTTTTTTTCTCCACTAATTTCTCTGCCGAAATCTATAATATTTTCCTCATATCAGTGACATAAAAATAAATTTCAGAAGCATGATTTCTCTGATTTGGATCGATCGTAGTCTTTCATGGATTGATTTTAATTTTTCTGACCTAAACCTCATCGTGTCTTATGGCAATCTTATTTTTCTTTTTTGTCAGATATTCATTTGCTTAATAGTTACACTGACTGATTCTAAATCCTCTCCAACAATTTATGATATATGCCAGGAAATAATGAAAGCATGCTCATTTAGAATAATTATTCAGGGGTTCTTTCTTGGGATGATGTCTTCATGTATTCATCTTTACTATGGCATCTATTAAAGATGAATACCATTTAAATGAAATAAAAAACGCCGCTAATATGTAAATCAAATCACAATAATATGCGTAATATAATAATATAACCTTAAAGCCAAATGTGAGCCAGAGAATGAATAGATTAATATCGGAAGAAATGTTGCCATGGAAAACAATTGTACAAATTTGGTACATAAAGCATCATATAAAAACAGTGAAGTTCTAAATAATTTAAGTTTCAGTATTGTATAATAACATTGTTTAGCAAAAATATACTTATGCTTAAAATCATGTAAGATAATAAACTACTTGCATAACATGTAGTATACATATTGTATAACTGATTAAATTAGCTATCTACTTGTTTCAATTCTGGTAGGTGTTTCTTGAATTGTGAAAAGAAGGGAGATATTCCTTGCTTTCAGTTGGAGCATCCCTTCTACAAGTCTCTTTCAGCCAAAGACCTGACGATGAATGTCTGGAAGGATGGACGGTGGGGATCTTTCAGGCATATCCCCTTCGAAGGAAGTAAGTTCACCTGATTAAAACCGATGTCCTTCAAAAAAAAAAAAAAAATATTTTAAACTTACGATAATTTTGCTTGAACAACGATTTATTACAAATGTTCGATAGCTCACTCACACACACAAATAAAAACTCGACGTGAACTGTAATAATTTGTTTCCTTTATTAAGCCAGCCATCACACTCGAGGATGGACTGACCACACAACCTCTCTTTACCTACACTTATTCAACTCCCTTTCTTATATTCTTTCTCTTTCTCCCATCATCTCACCCCTACCAGACACCCCTCGCATACAGAATGTTTACATTATAGGGCGTTGACTTCCCCAGACACGGGGACCTGGGTTTTGAGGCAACAACAAATATCAGCAAAACATAATTATTATCAGATAAACATTCCGTTTCTGTTAGTTCTTTCTTATTCGTTATTGTAGGTTTTAGCCCACCCAATTTAAGGGAATTCGTAGAAAACATTTTTATGAACAGGGACATCTAGTATATTAGGAATATGGAATGATATGTTACATACTTACTTTTGTGATAAGAAAAGGGGGAAAATCATTCCTTTTTTAAAAATTTATTGATTACCGTAAGTGTTTTATCGATGTTTTTAATGTATGCTTATTAGCACATTAGATTGGTAAAAATGACTAAAAATACAGAATAAAGGTTGAGAAAAATTATTTAGTAAAGAGCTGGTTATAAAATGGAAGAAAGATCACCGACGAATTAGTGCAGGCCTGTTGACACAAAATCCAATCAAATACTTATACATTTTAAACAGTGCCATTCCGTTTTCAATTAAGATTTGCTTACAGAAATTCCAACTGAAAATAAACAAAACAAAAATTTATTAATGCGAATAGCCTAGTTAAGTTAAACATTATTTTAGATCAATTTTATAAAAAAAGTTATCTTGTTTTCTAAATAAATGTTATAGGAATATAATCCTAAACATATATGGCTGCGTTATAACAATTACGACTGATATTGTATGGCGATTCATGGGCGGTTTATGGCAAAAATAACAGTCTTTCGGAAATTCAATTGAAAGTTTTGAATTCATGCATTTAATATTCCAATAAGTCGCTCTGAAACAGCTGTAATTCGACGACTCCAGCAATAAACTCAAAGGTTTGATTAAAAAGAAATCGGATTTTTTTTTTTTTTTTTTTCCAAATATCATGATTTGAACACGGTTACCTTAAACCATGTCTTTTCAGAATTATTTTGTGCTTACACTGGTTGTCAAATGATTCCCAATATTTTCACAGTAATGAGTTGATAGTTAAAATAATTTAAAAAAAAAAAAAAAGAATTTCGTCAAAAAATCCATTTAAATTTCAAAATTTTTTAAAAATAGCATCTCTAATTTTTTTATTTCTAGAAATTAATTTACACTAATTTTTGTAAATGATTACAAAAATTTTAAAAGTGGGTGGATTCAAATTTAAAATGCTTGTAAAGATTAGTTTTTAAAAACTTAACGGAAAATATACGAAATAAAGGCTTGTGCATTAAGTCACACCTGGAACATTCATTTGCTAAGCTAGCTCTTCGTCATCCAAATAGGATCGAAATTTGAGATTTAAAAAGTGTGCGCTGTTTCATTGACATGCTTTGTATTTTTCAATTCCTTCTATTAGCTCACACTCTCCCTATAAATATATATCTTGTTCGAATTTTCAATCGTTCATAAAATGCTTTTTATTCATCCACTCCAGTTCAAATGCATTTTTGAAACTTGTAGTGGATGACACTTTATGTTAATACAGTTTTTTCAAATATTAATTCATTCGTTAAATTTAATCAATTCATTTTAGTTTTTTTTTTTTTTTTATTTAAGTTGCATATATCTACCCATAGAGGGCGCCAGATAAACTTAAAAAAATTTATAATTATTTATAAAGGTCTTTCTACAATATAGTGAAAAAAGTAGGAATTGACTGTAAAAAAAAATTTTTTTTTATAATACTTGTATTTTTATTTGCTAGAGGATCAAGTGAAAGATGTGGAAGACAGCAGTTTGCAAGTCCGCTTGAGCGAAGACTTCTATGAATTCGATTGGATTGAAGCGGACGTGAAATATTTGCCAAGAGAAAGCAAAAAACTTGTGCACGTCTACTATTCTTCCTTGAATGTTCCAAGGTTTCTCGCCACTAAAGGTAATCTTATTATAATTACTGCAGGAGTAGCTTTAGCAGCTTGACTCAATCGAACGGAGAAATAATGACCAGTTTTACATTTCAGTTTGTAAGCCTGGAAAAGCTTGGTAGATAGAGTTTTTGATTTTTGAATTGTTCGAAATACAGGGGAATTCCGTGTTTATGCAGCAAAATGACTTGGTAGCATTATTTAATTAATAGGTAGCATTATTTTTAGAATGAATGTTCAATTTACATTAATTCGATTAATTAACTCTCATAAAGTTCAAAATATAGTGTAGATAGTATAGTGCAGGGGTCTCCAAACTTTCCAGCTTTAGGGCCATACTGTTTACTCCAGTAAGTACCAAGGGCCAACACCGTTTTAATTTTTCTGCCATTATCTATAATTTCTAGTTAGTTGTTAAGTCAAATTTTCTGCGTATTATGCTTGTCATTAAGCTTTACCTAGCAAGTAAATTAAACCGAGTTATTATCATTCTGTGTTTTTTTATCCAACTTATTACAGCAACAATAAGCTATTCGCTGTCGCGGGCCGGATGGATGACACTGGCAGGCCAGATTTGGTCCGCGGGCCGTTGTTTGGAGACCCCTGGTATAGTGTATTTCAAAATATAGTGTATATTAACTATCCTTCATCGTTTCACCAACCATTAACGTTTACTATTTTGCCCTGCATACAACCTCCACAGACATTCTGTTTTAATTAATAATCAAAAATCTTATTACTGAGGGGTTATTACTTTGGGTGTAGGGCTGACAACCCTGTAAAAAAAACCAGCTATTGCCTGGAAATCTGGCAATAGACAGATGGTTTTGGCCCACTATGGGGCTTTTGAGCCAATGAAGGTGAAGAATAATAATAAAATATATTTAAAATTAAATACATCAATGTTCGTTCGTATAATATAAACTGTTAAAGCATGCTTTTTTGGCTCTGCTTATCAATTCAAAATCACTAGGCATGCGGTTGCTAATGAATAGGATTGGAATGCTTATCATTTTCAAGTGTTATCTAGTGATAAACATGTTTTGATAAGTATTTATAATTTTGAAAGAAAAACAGGCCTTAGTTCGACAATTTTTTTTCTTTTATGAAACAATATATATATATATATTATTTCGCTTTAAAATTTTAATACGTTGTTTTGCTGTAATAGAAAATTAATATTTTCAGTCATAATAATCTTTTTAAATTAAAAAAATTTTAAATTTTAGCATTATTATTTTAAAGCAGCATCAATTATAAGTATTTTAATTTAGATATTGGACTGGGAATAAATCTAAGACATATTTTTCTTGAGATAATTTCTTTTGTTTGTGAATTCAATTTCTTTTTCTCGTTTATTTAAAAATAGGTTCGTTGCTTGAAATTTATGACTATTATTATTTTTAACCACTATTTATAATTCGTAATTTAAAAATGCATCGATTCATAAAATAGGGATTTTTAACTTCGTTTCTTAATGAAAGTATTTTAAATCAAATTGAAAATCATCATATTATTAAGTGTATTGTATGAGTGATATTATATGTGTATTGTATGATTATGAATTATTTTAATTTTAGAAACATTTCTTTTTGCTATGTACACAATTTTTTTTTTTTTTTTAAAAAAAAAATCGAAGTACAAGAAAACTGAAATTAAATTCTTTTTTAAACTTCAACTAAATGAATAAAAACAAGTAATATAAAATAAAAATTTTATGGTCAATTCCTACTTTTTTTCCCCTATATTGCAGAAAGTCCTTTATAAATAATTTTCATTCATTAAGTTGAAATTTTCCTCCTACATCTGGCGCCATCTATTATTAGATGCATGCGATTTAAATGTAAAAAAAAAACTAAAATGAATTCATTACATTTAATTAGTGAATTAATATGTGAAAAACTGCATTACCATCCAGTGTCATCCGCTACAAGTTCAAAGAAAAATGTATTTGAAGTTGAGTGGATGAATAAAAAGTATTTCATGAACTATTGCAAATTTGAACAAGATATATATAGGGAGAGTGTGAGCTAATGGAAGAAATTGAAAAAAAGGATCGAATTTCCTTTGCAACCCGTTATATGCAAAATCACAAATATTTTTCTTTTCTTCAATTTGCGCAGGCGTAGTACAGCAGGTAGTTGATTCAGCGGTCGGGAGGAGGACACGTGGCGGAAGGTGATGGGGATCGCCCCAGCAGCAGCAGCCGCCCCCACGAGCCTATGGGTGGAATCCGTCCTTTGCTTAGACGTCCCGGAGATGTGGAACCCAGAGACGGCCGCCTCGGTACCGGCCGCCTACGCAGCAGCCTACTACGCCCTAGTACAGCGCGCCCGCCTGTGCAGTGGCGAGAGAGTGCTTGTGCAAGACGGGGCCATCGGAGTGACTGCTGCTCGAGTCGCTCTCAGCTTTCAGTGTGAAGTGTTCGTTGTTGTAGGTAAGTGATCATCACTGTACTACTTTTTCTAGACTTTCTTCCCAAGATGGGATGAACGGTAAACCGTTTGGAAGTATGTAAAGTAACCGAAACTAGTGACAACCAATGATGTATTAATGACTAGGTGTGCGCCTATTAATTCCTTTTTATGTGAAAACATCTACAAAAAAGGTATGGGTAGCTGGTTCAGGATTGGTTTTGTTTTGTTTGTCGCTCTATGGGCAACTTGTACACAGTTTGGATTAAACAGACGGAGACTTGCAGCTTAAAGTGGATTTCGAACCATTAACAAACATCCATGCTACCACCAGGATAGGAACCTGGAGCCTGTGGTACCAAAGGCCAGAACGCTAGCCAATTGGCCATCCGGATTGGCTTAGGATTGGAGCCTTACGTTTCCATGTGCAGTTTGAAATATTCCTAACTTCAAAACTAGATATTCCTTTGAAAAGCCTAAATAGATCATCGTGTAGAGGAAGGTGGAAAGGTTCTAGTGGGAGGGAGGAGGGTAAAAAAGCAGGAGGAGGGGGAGTTATCCTCTGCAGCTACTCTTGTTGTTATATATTGGAATCCAGACGTGTACGGGTGTGATCAACGACAGTTTGATTTCTTCCATCATTGATTTCTTCCATGATTTCTTCCATCATCTAGGATCACCGAAAGAAGTTGGTGGGGGAGGGGGGTGACTGGCGCTCTGGCGCTTGGTGTTAAAGGTTTTGGGTTCCAGTCCCGGGGCGTGCCATTGATGTTTGTAGTGGTTCGAATCCTTTAAACTTGTAGATCCCGGTCTAATATGGCTGCAGAACGTTGAGCGTAGTGCTGACAACTTGGGGCTGGTGCGCTACTGATGATGATGATGATGAAAGAAATTGGACATATTTCAAAAACCATATCTAATGAGATATTTAAAGTAAAAAAATATTTTCGCTTCAATGTTTAGAAATTAATAAATTTTATTTTAATAAGCTCCAATATAAGCGCCATTGATTATTATACACACATCGATGGTCATTATCTATCCAGATGCGGATGGATCCTAATTCAGCATCCCTGTGTCAACAATAGCGACAATTCCTTTTTTGTAAATGGGATAAATCCAGTATTTTTTTTCGTTATAAACAATGTTCTTAAAATAACCTAAATTACAAGTTTAGGGGTGCGAATTTATGACTTCTTAGAGGTCATAGAACATTATTAACTGACCACTTTTAAATCACAATTTTCATGGGAAAAAAAATCGCAATTTTTTAAAAGTTATTTTTAAGATCAGACCTTTATAGTTCATAAACAGTTTTGAGTTTGTTTCTAGGGTCATGAGAAAACGAGATACAACTGATTCATCACGAATTATTAGAATAGTGAATTCATGCATACAAAACTTTCGATTTAATTTCTGCATTTTTTTCCTACATCGCCGTACTATAGCAGTCATAAATATCATAATTCCTTTCAGAATATCATGAAATATCAACTCTATGTTAAAAAAGCATAAGTTAATAAAGTTAAGCATGCATTGAACTAAAAGGTTTGTAATAGATTTATTGAGCAATGAGTTGTAGGTATTTTTATTAAATACATTATTTTTTGCTATTTAAAAATATTGGAATTGAGTTGTGTACAATCAATAGAAAAAGCCTTAAATATGCCATTCATTTGAAATTTTATATGCATAAATTTCAACTAACCATTAAAAGAATTATTGAAAACAGTTTAACAGATATAATGAATTTCTATTAAATTTTATTTTGGCATGTCTTAAGATGTTTACGTTAGACTCCTTTTTCATTCGCACATCGTTTCTGGAATAGATTTATTTGAATTATGTATATATAATACAATATATAAAACATGAGTGTAAAGTGACATTATTATGAAGTTATTATAAAATGCAATGTATTCATTAACGTTCTTTCTTCGCATAGAAAATAAAGAAAAGCTGAAACATCTAAAGATGCCCATTCCGGATGAAAACATGGGGAGTTTAAGCGATGCATCCTACAAGGAAAGAATCATGGAAAATCAAATGGAAAAGGTAAAACTAAAGTATAGCTGGTTTTTCTCAAATATTTTTATAAACCATTATGATTAGATTAAAAAGCATTTTAGAATCATTCTACTTACGGTAGTTAAAAAATACATTGTACTAATTAAAACAATATTTAGTTATACAGTGGGCCACAAAATTGAGTATACACCTTAGAAACTTAGAGACTCTTTTGCAATTACAAATTAAATATTGCTTTAAGATGATTGAATTTTTTACCTTATATACTTTAGTCTATGCTTTACCGTACTATACTTATAAAATTGTTACGTTTATTTATTTTTTACGAAAAAAAAAAAAGATCTGAGACGAGAGGAAAAATAACACCACAAAAATAAGTATACACCTTTATTAATTTCCTTTTTTTTAACGTACAAATTAATATTTTGTTGCATAACCTTTTGCTTGAATTACAGCTTGTAATCTTCTGGACATAGATTCTACTAGTGTTTTAGTGGTTTCAACAGAAATTTTAGCCCATTCTTCTCTCAGAACGTTCTTGAGAACTTCCTTGCTTGCTTGTGATTTCGTGCTCATGTACAGCTTTCTCTAATTGCGACCACAAATTTTCGATGACGTTTAGGTCTGGAGACTGGGCTGGAGTGTGTAATTGCTTCTTGCAATGGTACAGCAAGTATAACTGCACAATCTTCGCTGTATGCTTGGGGTCGTTGTCCTGCTGGAATATGAAGCTTGACCTAAGCCCCAACTTACCGGCACTTTTTTTTTCAAGTTATCATTTAAAATCCCCAAATATACATGTTTGTCCATAATACCATCAATAAAAGCAAGCTCTCCAACTCCTCCATCCGACATACAACCCCAAACGAGGGCAGATCCACCTCCGAACTTGACTGTCCTAATGGTGTTTTTAGGTACCAGTGCTTTCCCAGCTTCTCTCCATATTTTAAATCGTCCATCGCTTCCGTAAAGATTAAACTTACTTTCATCAGAAAATATTACAGTGTTCCAGAAAGAAATAGGCTTTAAACGATGTTCTTTGGCGAAAATCACTCTTTTTTGTCTATTCACATACTTGATGAGTGGCTTTCGTATTGGTGTACGACCATGAAACCCATATTGGTGAAGGGTACGTCGAATTGTTTCAACTGAGATCTTTTTCCCGATTGTAGAGGACATCAATAAAGCTAGTTTAGAGGCACTCACCCTCGGATCTTTCTTTACTGAGTGAATGATCTTCCTCTTCGCTGTAGTACTCACTATTTCTTTGCGTCCTCTTCCAGGAATATTGACCACAGATCCAGTTTTTTTAAACTTCTGTAGTATTTTTTTGGACACAACCATGAGTTACACCAATCAACGAAGCGATTTCTCGAAGAGATTTGCTCTCTTTCGACCATTTTACAACCAATAAACGCTCAGATTCAGTAGTTTCTCTACGAGAGCTCATTTTACGATTTTTAATGAGAAAAAATACTATTTAAAAGCGTTGAAGTGCAATAGCACGTGTTATAAGCAACAGCTACTCCTGAAACTCTTTAAAGAAAATTTGAAACTAAAGAAAGTGGTGGCATAATTTACAAATATAAGAAGTGTATACTCAGTTTTGTGGCATGGTTTTCTATCTTTTCTTCGAATCGCTTAACTTTTTTTTTCGTAATAAATAAGTTAACTATAGAATTGTGTTATTATAGGATGGTAAAGCAGAGGTTAAAGTATCTAGGATAAAAAAATTTATCTATTTAAATCAATATTTAATTTGTAATTGGAAGAAGTCTAAAAGTTTTAGAGGTGTATACTCAATTTTGTGGCTCACTGTATATTCTAGCAATTTCTAACTCTTTCGTTCCTTATAGAAAGATTACGTTCTTTATATATTGTTCCTCTCAACTCCGTACAGTAGCGCCAACATACAAGAAAAAAAATTGCAGCGAAATTTTTTGCGCACGTGTTTTAAATGACAAATTCCGGATACTTTTTACACCGAATGTATATATATAATCTACATTTTTTTCTTGTCGCCACTACTGTACTGAATTACGACGCTGAATTTGAGAGCGATCTGTCAGTGAAATATCGGCAATTTTTGTAATCAAACATTTTGAGTGCTCTGCAACAGTGGAAAACAAGGAGTTAGCCTTTAAAATTTTATGTTTCAAACGAAATTTCATGTGCAGAATCGCTAAAATGTCGCAGGAGACCTATGGTGAATCGCGCATGTTGAAACATACGAGCCTATAAATAGTATAAAAGGGGTAGTTGATGTGCTTTATTTTTATTCGATCTTCAATTGCAATAACCGACTAAAAATCGACAAAATCAAAGAACTGGTGGTCAAGAATCAGCCTATTGCGTCTTAGAAAGTTGATTCAAGAGGAGAACGTATCTTTTGATGCCTTAAAGCAAGCACTGCATCGACGTTACTCACTTAGCACTACCCAGGATGTGCGTGCAGCTTGGAGTTTATGTATTTAGAATTTATATTTCAAATTAAAAATAATTTTCTAAAAAAGATTTTTAATCGTTTCAAACGTCCAATAACCCTGTTATTGTAGAAAGGGTTGTTGAATTTTTCAAGAAAAACACGGACACAAGAGTTATGGATTCTTTTTATGACTATTTTGAATATGATTTTGTCAATACTGCTATTACAGTTTCTTATTTTATTACCATTATGAAATATTCCATTGATAATGATAGTTAATATAAGCTGCACTTATTGAAATGGAGGCCTTTTGCTTGCAGGCATTGATGTTATTTTGAATACTTTTGATGGCGAACATTTTGAAGACTGTATGGAATGCATAGCTAAAAAGAGGTAGATTTGTCAATATCAAAGAGTGCACTTCATCTTCAAACAATCTGATTGGTAAGTTTACGTTTGTAAATAGGTTGAATCCGTATTGCGAATATTTATTAATAGAATTTTAAATTACTAAAAATAATAGAATATTCTATTATTATCTATAATCCCTCCCTAAAAATAATAGAATATGTTTCTCACATTTTATACTTATCTTTACGAATGTTTCGGGGTTGCTTGAGTCAGAACATGAGGAGAATTCCCCAATAAGAATGATTTGAAATTGGTTCATTTTTAGGCTGCTAACGTCTTCTTTACTAATTAATTTTAATGAAATTTAATTAATTTTTATTTTATGAAATTTATTTAATTTTTAATAAAAACGAAATACAAATCTGCGACACTTTTAAAGAATCGAAAGGATGGTTATATTTTACATATGGGGTGGCTACATTTGGAATAGGAAACATACGATATTGTCCATAAGAACATTCAGTGGTATTGAATAACACATATTGAAATTTTTAAAATGTTGCATATGTATATACAGTAGAACCTCTGTAAGTCGAATTTCAAGGGAGACGCCAAATAATTCGACTTATAGAGTTTTTCGACTTAAGCGGATTTTATAATTAAATATTTGACTTATAGAGGTTTAGATTCTTTCTAACTTATTTAAGAATTATTATAAGAATAAGAATTATAATCAGAATATTTCATAGAATTGGTTATTCTATTTACTGTATACTTATACATTGTTTTCTAAAAACAATGACGTGCATTGTCGGAAAATCCTTAAAGTCGGTCACTTACTTTTCTTCGACCTATAGAGGTAATTAGTTTCAAATGATCGAGTTGTAAAGGTTGTAAAATCAAACATTGCTAATGTCCGAGATACAGAGGTCCAATTTTTTTTCGAGTTACGGAGGGAAAATATATACCAAAATGGCTTGTGGGGATTGACTCATTATTTCGACATATAGAGGGTTGAAATTTCGAGTCATGGAGGTTTTGGGGATTGAAGGGAAGGGAACAAAAAATTTTTTTGAGTTTTGGAGGTTTTCGACTTATCGAGGTTCAATTTAAAGAGGTTCTGCTGTATATGTTCACTCAAAATATTTATTTATTTAGTTAAAATGCAAGTTTACTTTTCCGCCTTTGAAATAAATATTTCATTAAAATGTACTACTTTTATTTCTATTCAAGCTATTCCACCTAAAAACGTAACCGTCCACTCAGCGTGTTTGGACGAAATTCTCAATGATTTAAGTGCAGTCGATGGAATCATGTCCATGCTGAAGAAAGGCATAGCAAATGGCGTCGTTAAACCTCTGCCCACAACAGTGTTTGACAGGAATGACGTGGAAAACGCTTTTCGCTTTTTAAAACAAGGGATTTCCATGAATGAAACTCTTTTTTAAAGAGGTGAGTTGTAAATTTTTTAAAGCCATGCCGTGAAATTAAAGAAACAGTCGTGGGAACTCTTTTAATCAGAGGCATGCTTTCAGAGAAGCAGGTAAAGATTGAGTTCCAATCTTCATTTGATTAACATCATACGATCTCCCAAGTTGTCTCTGGGTTACTGTATCAGGCACAATACAACGGGTAATGCTGAATCTGTTACATATCTGCTATTCTAATAAGAAATGAGCTCATGCCAAAACTGTCAACATTTGGAAACAACATCATAATGATGGTGCTGAGATTGGTCATTAAGTTTCTAAAAGAACAAGTATTACTAAAATCAAATATTATTGAAATCAAAATAACTGCTATTACAAATTAGCAGTTTTTTACAACAATAATTTCTTTCCCAGCTGCGTGATGAGAAAGGACAACTTTTGCCCACCCTGCTACCTGTGACTCCTCGGACACATTTCAAGGGCAACCGGGTGTACGTGGTTTTGGGAGACATGGACGACCTACAGCTGAAACTTTCAAGCTGGCTGCTGGGCAGTGGTGCCGGCCACGTCATCCTGGCTTCGAAAGAGGAGCCCAGAACCTTTCATCAACACCGCTACCTACGCAAATGGCAGAGGAGGGGTGCAGATGTGCGCCTCTTCACCCTAAACCTGGAGCAGAAAGAGGAGACGGAACAATTGCTTCAGAACGCGTCTCGCATCGTCCCCGTTGGCGGAATATTCAACATTACAGCGGTGAGTCTCATTGATATTTTGAGAAACACGAAATGATTTGGTTTGGTTCTTCTGTCCTCTTGTGCACACAAGGGATAAACAGATCGGGACCTACAGTTTAAAATGGATTCGGAACCACTCCCAAACATCCATTCCACCTCCAGGATTCCAAGGAACCTGAAACCTATGGTACCAAAGGTCAGAGCACTAGCCACTTGGCCACCAGGCCGCCACACGAAATGATTATAATTGAAGATTTGGTTTGGTTTGTCGCTCAACGGTCATCTTGTGCACACGAGGGATAAACAGATCGGGACATACAGTTTAACGTCGATTCCGAACCACTCACAAACATCCATGCCCCCGCCAGGTTTCGAATCTGAAGCCTGTGGTACCAAAGACCAGAGCGCTAGCCACTTGGCCCTCAGGCCGCCACACGAAATGATTATAACTGAAGATTTGGTTTGTCGCTCTATGGTCATCTTGTGCACACGAGGACTAAACAGATCGGGACCTACAGTTTAAAGTGGATTCCGAACCACTCACAAACATCAAGCCACCGCCAGAATTCGTACCTGAAGACAGTGGTACCAAAGACCAGAGCTCTAGCCACGTGGCCAGCTGACCGCTATAACTGAAGAGGTTTTGTTTGAAACTCGGTTATGCACACCATAATTTCCCCGCCTAAAATCAGTCTCTTCGTTTTTAACCCGCAGATGAAATTATTTCTCCAAAAATAAAAATTTTCACGGGTGGTTCACACTTGTTCTTTGACTATCTATTCGAGTTCAGTTGTAATGGCATAGAAATACCAAATTTTTAAAAATTTTATCAAGCATTATCATATAGGGTGACTTTTAATTAACGTACAATTTTTAACTGAACTAACTTATCAGAGTCTCACTAGATGGCGCTACGAATGCGCGCAGTGAGAGAGGGCATAATTTTTTTTTTTTTTTTTTTCGTGTCAGTTCCAAGCCATTTTGAATGTGTCTCCCAAAGTGTCATATTCAACCGAAGACCGTATTTTTCTTGTTAAAAATTGTTATTTATATGGTATGCTGAGGATAAGGTAAGAGGTAATATTGGAGCAGTCGTTTTTTCCCCAAATTCGTAATCTTTGTATGAACATGGTGGATAGTGGTTGATGTAAAACGGTGTCCCTTCCTCATAGAACACGGATTGCGTTTCACACCATTAACAGTAAGTTTGGCACCCGAGTTATAGCTAATGAATACACAAATAGTTATCCTGCTGCATTGCATTAACCATCTTATTCACCAGATATGAATCCATAGATGAGGATTGAGAGATTAGATGATCCATGATTTGAGGTCATATGAAAGATTTGGTTTACAAGAAGAAGCAATTCGTAAATGATTTTCTTCAAGTTTATTCAATGAGAAAGTCAAGAGGAGGTACATTACAGTTTAGAAATCACATACCTCAGTTATGAAAAATTTTGCGTTGTAGATAATGTCTACCTAGTTATATTGTCAAAGAAAGTAAGAGAAAGTTTAAAATGAATAGATTGTAAATGGCATATCCGTAATTGCCACATCCTGTTACGAAGAGCATTACTAGAGCTGCAATTCAAATACAAGGTAGGGTTATTGTAGATAAGGTAAAAGTTTGAAATCTGTTCTTTTAAATGTTAAGAACTGTATGTGTCTATTTATACAAGGTACAGTTTTTTTTATTGATTTTGAATTTTTTTATCTTTGAATGTTCACTTTCCTAGTTAGATGACAGCTAGTAATATTCTGCCATAGAAATAAAAAAATATTTTTGTTTTCTTCTCCTACAGTATTTTTAAAACGAAAATTTTTTTATTGCAGGTACAAAAACAGTGACTTCATGTGGTGCCGATTGGAGGAAGAATTGGTGGTATCCTCCATCATCGCACGATCCAGAAATCTTGACCGACTTTCCAGAGAGCTGTGTCCCCTCCTGGAGCATTTCGTCTGCTTTTCATCTGTGCCAGTTTCACCCTGCGACGCCTACACCAACTCTGTTGTGGAGAGAATTTGCGCACATAGAAAGAAGGATGGACTGCCAGGTACAATACGAAACTCACGCTGCTAAATATATTGCTTTTAAATGCAGTCTGACACAGTTTGGTTTGGTTTGTCGCTCTACGGTCATCTTGTCCACACGACGGCTAAACAGACCGTAACCTACTGTTTAAAATGGATTCCAAACCACTAACAAACATCCATGCCGTCAACAGGATTCAAATGTGAGCCTTGTGGTACCAAAGGACAGAGTGCTAGCCATTTGGCCACCAGGCTGCGCACTGTAACATGAGGTCATCTGCCACTAAAGGGGCAGAACCAAGTTGCATCTTGCATCCAAATTTATTTTATTGAACATTGGTGAGCCTCGTGTTCCATCTTATGAATGCCACACATATCCCACCAACGAGTGATGAAGGGAGTGCATTGCTTCTTGGGAGAGCTGCTTGTATTTGCATTGGGAGAATCATGTCAGAGACGATCCTTTGCCCATGTATGACCATCCAGATCACTCGATTCCACACTGTCACTTTTGGTCGAGGGGATACTTGAGTTTAAAAGTATACATTGAAAAAGCAGCATCGATGGCAATATTGAAAGAAGCATTCCTGAAACGTATTTACCATACCACCAGAAATATTGTATAATCCCATGAATGATGCTGTGACTCGTCTAATATTTTTGTTACTGAATGACGGACGGCGTATTGATCAATGATTACCCATTAAACCTCCTGACGTTTTATTTTATGTAACATACTAATATAACTACTAAAAATGATAGTGTCATCTAGTGTTAAAAATGAAGTGTTAATTTTATGTTATGTGAATAAAGGGAAAAGTTGCTGCATTTACATAATTTCTTTGCAAACGGTATCGTTATTTATCTTTATTAAATTTAAAATTCTTTATTTTTTTTAAAGTTGGAACCTTTTTTAATCATCCTTTAGATACGGAGGGGTAGATAATGCGTTAAGTTACCAAACTATTAGAACACCCCACCATCACCGTGCTTAGAGCTGAAATGACCTTTTGTAGTTTAGGAATGAAATGGATGCAATTGTTACACTACAATTTTTTAAGAATATCCCCAAGTATAGCATCTAAGGAGTTCGCTGCTGATGGTGGGTTCGAAACCGATCAATGAGTAACCAAACCGAAAATTTTTGTATCTATGCTGGGATGGTACAATAAATCCATTGGATGGTAAATCTTTTCATTTGTACCAAAAGAGAAACATGTGAATCCTTAAGGCACCTTACCTGAATATGTGTCACACTTTATGTGCACAGTCTGGCTTCATGTGGGTGCAAATCTGGGTTGTTATGGGGACACAAAGTATTGGCCATTGTGACTGCAATCTGAAATCTTCTACACATTTAGCTTTCCACTAACGTATGATCTGAGGACAAAATGTTCGATATTTGTAAACAACATTAATCATCCTGTATCTTCGCCCTGATATTTATTAATCACTAACATTGTTGATTTACAGGCTTGGTCATACAGTGGGGACCTAAAAGTGGTGCAGCGCATGCGCTTGTTGAAGGACCGGTTGCACAGAGCTCAAGATCATGCTTTGGCGTATTGGACATTCTTCTTCGTGTGCCGTTCTCTGCTGTGGCGAGTTACACGACTCCACTCAAACAATCCGTTCAACAAGAAGTCTCGACTTAACAGTTACTCCAAAGACGGTGTTCTTGGAATTTTGATAGCAATGGAAATTGTATTCTTTTTATATATTTTTATTTTAATAAAACTATTTTTTAGTAATTTTAGTAAAAATATTTATTATAATTTTTTTTTTTTTCTTACTTTGGTTCCGTTGAAGACTCAAACTATTTTATAACCTGCAACTTTCACTGTTCGCACAGTAATTCTGATCATCAGGCAAATGAGAAACTGGAAGAATATTAAATTAAAAGTCCTCCTAATTATGTACTTTTATTCTAAAGATGGATTCTTCTACTGCTGAACAGTAGCTTAGCTCTTCAAACAATTCATAGTGGTGGGGGGAAACCCTATTGTTAAATAAAATATTCAATAATGTAGTGGTGGGTGATGGGAGATTCTTTTGGCGCAGGTGTTTGTAGAACTAATACTTTTACTTACACGTACACACATAGTCCCATATAATTAGTTAATGTTATTTAACACACATTTAAAGTAAAAAAAAAAAGATAATAAGAGCTTTTGAAAGTCTCCGCTGTTCAACCAGAATTCGGCAGGAGCGCAGGGTAGCTCAAAATGTACGTCCGCCTCGGATGTGGTCAGGTCAGCTAACCATTTCTACTGAACCCTCACCTGGGGACGCTCTTGCCAGCGTGTTTAAAAAAGATGGTTACAATAATGATTTAAAATAATTATTATGGAAAATATTTATCTTACAGTTCTCATTTTTTTATTATTGTTATTTTTACCGGCTTTTGCTTTATAATTGACCAGTTTTTTATTCAAATCGAAATCCCTATTAACGAAGAATTTTTTTTCCTTAAGCCGCATTCACCTCCAAACCTCAGACGTGTTGAACTGAGACTTATAATTGGTTGACGCGTCACGCTTTGCCGTCCAACGTCTTGATGTAAATGCGATTTTATACATATGTGGAACTCAAGTGATAAAAGGGCAGTGTTACCTCAAAACCAAGATCCCTGCACATAGGAGAAGTCAACGCCCTATAATGTAAACATCCTGTCTGTATGGGGGTGTCTAGGAGGGTGAGATGACGGTAGAAAGAATGTAATACTGGGAATTGAGTAAGTGTATGTAAAGAGAGAAGTTGGGTGGGGAGTCCATCCTAGAGTGTGATGGCTGCCTAAATAAAGGAAACAAACTATAACAGTCCACGTCGTGTTTTTATTTGTGTGTGTGAGTGAGCTATCGAACAGACAGCATTTGCCCTTTGGCAATAACTGTTCTGCATATGTATGTTGTATGTGAGAAAAGTCGAGATAACTCCACCAGCCAATACCAACACCACCAGAGAGAAGAAAGATTTTTTTCTCTAAATATTTTTTACATTTAATTTGAAATTCTCTTGCATTTTTATGTTTAATCATAGATATTTGCTAATATTAAATAACGTTTCATATCAGCAAATATTAAGAACGAACGTTTAAGTTAAAGAACGTTTTTGTTCTCTTTATAATTCATGTAAATAATCCTGAAATGATCAATTTCAGCAATTTTTATAAATTTCATAAGAATAAAATAGTTATAAGGTGTTGAATGAGAATAAAATGATAAATAATAATAATTGATAATAATTAAATAAATAATTTTAAATGAAATAAAATGATCATGATTAATTAGTCATAAAAGTTTTTTTTTTTTTTATTCTAGTGCAAATATATATCTAATTAAAAAAAAAAAAAAAAAAAAAAAAACTGAAACAGACTGACGGAATTAAAAAAAAAAAAAAAAAGATGGGGGACGAAATGCCATTTAAGAATAATTTTAATTGTAACGAAAAGAATTTTAATTTTTAATAATTAAAATTTTTAAATTGCATGGTACTAAAAAAAAAAAAAAAAAACTGAATGAAAAAGTTTTACAATAATAATTAAACTTTTTTCTTTTAAAGCAGCTTTTGCGTCGCTTCTATCTGTCTAGTAGATAAATTTCGTAATTTGTAGGACATGAAGAATCATAACAAGAATTAGAAATAAATCGTCTTCAACAGCAAATGCGAAAATATTACAAAAAGGTGACTATTAGAAATGAAATTTAACTAATAATAAAAGCAATTAAAAATTAAATATTAATTAAAAATTATTACTTACTTTGATGATGATAAATGCTATGAGAATACTTAAAATATCAATGAAAAGTTCACATACATACATAAAATCTGCTCAACAAAACCGAAGTAAGAAATAACTATATGTAAAAATGTCATTAAAAATGACAAGTTGTTACAAAAAATAAGATTATCAGAAAAAGTACATTTATAAGTAACGGATCAAGTTGAATTAATTATCGTTGTTTGGTGACAATCAATTTGGCGACATACTTACAATGTGGTAAAAAATCTGCTTACACTATGACTGAATCACCTAAACTCGGGCACCCATTTCGCTTATGGGCTTTAAGGGGGTTAAACCCGTCAATCCCTTACCCCTGGATACCCATCTGAGTAAATCTATTTCTTGATGTGATGATTTCTTTATTTCGAAGATACTTCGAAAATTTAGAAAATCAACAATATCATTGTGACCATTTTTTCAATTTTTATCCAAAATGTATGAATTTGGTAATAATTTTTTTTTTTTTTGTGCTGGTCCATTCATCTGATCCAATGAAATATTTAATTTGCATATTTAATAATAATTTTTAACATTTCTGGAAGTTTCCATTTCAACTTGTTAGGTCATTGTTTGGTCATTGAATTTCCCTAAAAATTTCATGTCAATTGGTGAAAAAGGGAGATACTTCTATGTACAATGAATCTGATGAATTCAGCAATTAAAAGAACAAACAATTACAAAAAACTGCTAATTAACTAGAATTAAAGTCTTATGTGCATACTTAAAAATTGTTTTGTAACAAGAATACCATTCTGTGAGCAGGAAAAACTCCTTATGCAAAAACTCTTTTTATAGATAATGAATTCATTATAGATAATGAATTCATTCATCTCTTTCAATAGATAATGAATTCGTTCATTTCTTTTTATAGATAATGAATTCATTGAATTTGTTTTACAAATTCTCTTAATCCAGGGCAGGCCAACCCAAATGATCTTGCGGGCTACTTTGGAAAGGCAGCATAACTCCGCGGGTCGCATATAAAATTATATATCCCCATATTAGATTTAGACCCACTATAGACACTTTTTGAAGTGATAAATTGAAACATAATGAGTTATTATTATTGTGTTTACTATTATTCTTACATGTAAACCTCGATAATATAATAATAATGATATTAAACGCACGATATTAAAGAAATATATAACACTAAAAAGGAAATATAAAAAATATATAAATATAAATGAAATAAAAGAAATGAAATCATTAAAAAATATTTATTTTACTCGTGCGATATTTGTTTCTCCACTCTTTCACTTAGCTTTTGTAAATCAATGCCCACGCGTCATGAGTTCCCAGAGTATTATTTAATTATTCTGCGAACTCATAACTGTAAACTCATACATAAAACAGGCAACATCTGTCCTAAATTCGCAAGAATATTATTTTAAAACCTAAGTTAATTTGTTCTGATACTTTCGACAGTTAATTTTTGAATATGTAGATGCACACATCATGTATTGGTTTTCACTATTTTGGCCATTATAAAATAAATATATTTCGTAAAAGTGTGATAAAACCCACGGGTCGAAAAAATGGTCAAGGTGGACCGCGGGTTGGCCACCCCTCTCTAATCTATTACTTAAGATCGTAGTTCATACGAGTAAAACCATTAATCGGTATAAAAAATTCAACTCAGGATTCGGAAATATTTTGACTCAACTTCTCAACTCTGCTGCGTACCTCTGCTTCGGAATAATTAAGAGGCGAGAAGTTTTATAAATCAGGGTCAAGTTGAGCTTAAGCGTAGTGGAAAAGGGTTATTTTTATCTTCCAAATCTCAGTGCACGTGCTCCCGAAGACCCTTTCCAACTATTCCCCGTCGGGGTTGGTTAGAAGTCGTTTGTTATCCCAGCGGGAATTGGATTTTGCAAACCCACTGCGCACACGTTTGCTCAAAAACAATATTCCATCTTCAAATTAAAATGAATTCGAAAGAAATTGAGAACATTGAGTTGGGGTTTCAGTACAAGGATTAAAAATGATTTGATATTATTATTGAGAAATAGTTTCCATTTCAATACTTCTCTAACGATATATTAGTCTGGGTAAAAATTTCAATTAAAAGTTAATTAAATTTAAATTTAAGAAAGGAAAACAAACAGACATTTTGCCGACACATATCCAGTACTTCGGATAATTTTTTCAATTCCTTCTATTAGCTCACACTCTCCCTATATATATCTTGTTAAAATTTTCAATCGTTCATAAAATACTTTTTATTCATCACTCCAGTTCAAACGCATTTTTTTTTGGAACTTGTAGTGGATGTCACTGGATGTTAATACAGTTTTTCAAATATTAATTCAGTAATTAAATTTAAAAATTAATTACATTTTTTTAGATTTAAGTTGCATATATCTACCAATAGATGGCGCCAGATAAACTTAAAAAATGAATGAAAATTATTTATAAAGGACTTTCTGCAATAGAGTGAGAAAAAAAGTAGGAATTGACTTTAAAATTTTCTTTTTTATATTACTTGTTAAGTATTAAGTGAAAATAAATTTAAGGGGGCGATTTTCAAACATCAAAAAGACTCTTCTACACAACTTATAGATGTCACCAGACTAATTTTTTCGGTTGCGGGCCAAAAATCGAAGAAAAAAAAAAAGTTTGGCGGGCCAAGGTAATTTTTCTAAAATTCTAAAAATACTTATAATATTAATTACTATTTATTATTACCATAATATTTATAATATTATTAAACAATAATATATATACTTTATTTTTTGAAGTATTTTACGAATAACCCAAGCAAGCACTAGCTACGCTATACTTTTAATAATTTCACCTCTATTCACAATGATGCTGTATGTCAGCAAACTTTCCATACGTAATCAATAATATTAGAACTCGCGCCAAAAAAAGCCGCTGGCTGGAGTTTAAAATGCGCAGTCTGCCACGTGTGAGGCCTAATTCACCTATATTGGATTCCCATATGTCTGCTCCCGAAAAAGATAATAGAGTTTTTGCATACCGTATTTTGGACGTCCGTTAGCTTTTTCTCACTAGCGAGCATGCTCATAGGAAACATTATTACAGATACGCATGCGCAATTTCCTATGAGCATGCGCGGTAGGGAGAAAAAGCTAACGGACGTCCAAAATATGGTATGCAAAAACTCTCTAATGCTTGTTAGCGCCAATCTACAGCTATAACTAACAAAGAACTTCCGCTTTTAACAGTTTACGGATTGAAAGCTGTCTGTGCTCGCTATTTCCGTCTATTTATGTTTTGTAGAACAAAAATAGAGAAAAAGTAAGAAATCATCGGTCCTTTGAAAAAAAGGAAAAAAAAAAAAAATATATATATATTTAATCAAAGTAGAAAAGGAGATGGATATATAATATATATAAATATATTTCTTTTGATTTGCCTGGGACCGGTAAATCAAAATTCTATCCGCGGGCCGATAGAACGTTCCGGCGGGGCCGTAGTTTGCCCATCCCTGGTCTAGAAGTTGCTGTCGACGAAGTGGGATAAGAAACAACTACTATTTGCTTTCGCATCAATTTTGTAGTTACAACAAAAAAAAAAAAAAAAAAAAAAAAAAGAAAGAAAGAAAGAAAAAGGGCAAGTTTAATGGAGAAGGCCTAGTTTTAAAGATATTTCTAGAAAGATATTTTTTAAAAAAAGCTCAAATAATTAATTTCTCAAAAGCTCAGTTCAGTATAATAAGGATATATTTAATATGCAAAAAAAAAAAAAAAAAAAAAAAAAAAAAATTCAAGATTTTAAGTACTTTTTGTGAAAAGGCACATAAAAAAGAGGTAATGTCTGAAGATTTAAGAAACAAATATTTCGAATGTTTCACTGGAAAATACTGCAAGGAAATAAAATGGAAATATCTTTTAATCTCCTGTCCTTTCATATCAAGTCGTCTGAAATAGCTTTGAAAAAACAACTCTGCTGAAAATTCAACGCAAGAATGCCCTTATTCACCAATGAATACCGATTTCAGAAATAATTTAGAGAAATAAGAATTATTTATTTGATTTTCAAATTCAGTTTTGAAATTGATTTTTTAATTAAAAAAATCGCTGTTTTTGGAATAATTATTTTTGCATTAAAAGTAATGTGACATATAACATAGGAAAAATAATAATTACCTTTCAATTACTTTTTTTACCTTTAAAATTACCTTTTCCTCTATTTAACTTAAAATATTAAAATTTTTTTTTTATTTTTATCTTTTATTTATTTGTAGTGAAATGTATTTTTTTTTTAAAAATAATGTTATTTTCAATGGTGTTTTTTGAAATATAATTAGGGATAAACAAGGCATTTACAGTTTTTATAGTAATCACTGTAATTTTTGTCATATTTTTGCGGTAAGGAAAAGCAACGATATTATTATAATTATTATTTATTATATATATGTGAAAATTTGTACATTTGCGAAATAAAATCACATATATTCATGATAAGTCTTTAAAGGCCACTACAAAAACATACTGTATAGCTAAATAACGATGAACAGAAAATTTAAAGTAAATAAATTTAAATATTTGACCTCCCAAAACAACTTATAAACAATTGTCAGAATGATTAGTTCAAGTTTCTGCTTTATCACCTTTTCTTTCTACTTTTTTAAATCTTTTTTTTTTTTTTTTTTTTTTTCCTTTTTTACCAGAAGTCAAGATCTTTTGTTCCACTGTGCATTACAATAAAGATGTCGACTGTTTCTTTTACAATATAGTGAATGGTGATGGAACATAGATCTTATATGCCAATATCTAGTCCAATACATGTGGCGACACTCGGGAACCTCGAAGACGAAGGAATGCAAGTAAATACAATTTGCAAAAAAATTCATGACAATTATGGTTGGGGTGAAAAAAGAATACGTACTTTGTGATGGTGTCAGAAAGAGCCATCCCATTGGACGTGTACTCTGAAGAACTTTGAAATTTAGAATGGGTGATGGGGATCTGAAATTTTGATCATCCATTACAACACGTGTCGACGCAGGAACTGGTTTTTACTCATTCCAAAATTTCAAAGGAAATTATTGCCTGCAGTCCATACTTTATCTTTAATGACTTCCACACTTTACTTCACTTGAAGACACGGCTTATTTTCTTTGTGAAATGTTAAATCAACAGTATTGAATTAGGTATACTCTCAGATGGAAGAGTTTCAGAAAAAAATCTAATGTTGTCCTACAATATTAAGAATGCTGGCAAGTAAATGAGGATTACGTGATAGATTGATAATAAAGATATTGATTCGTAATGAAAATTTGTTTCAATTCTTTTTGCTTATTTTTTCATGACAGTACAGCAATTTGTTTGAAATGTGTCTCGATATTTCTGCATCTTACTTACTAAATTATGTTAATTGATTTACTCATTCTGTTTTATACATTTAATTATATTATTCTAATCAAAAGTATAAGTTATTTTCTTCTTGTAGTCAAAAGAGTTTTGTATAATAATAATAATTAGAGTTAACTGCTTATAATTAAAATCCTTCTCTCAGAATGCTTGGCGTGAAATGGACTTTATTTAAATGTCTGTGTGACAGAGTGGGGGCAGATAAATTATGCCTGTTTTCAAATAAATTTTTTTCTTCTGAATTTTGTACATGCAGATATCTGTGTACTTTATTATTATAGATACTCGCAATTAGCTCAAAGTGTGCAAAAAAAAAAAAAAAAAAAAGGACAATAGGATGACAAACCAAACAGATACTCGATATATTGATGCTCATAAATGGAAAAAACGAGATGCACCATTTTTACTCAGATTTCAAAATTAAATTATACAGTTGTCCTTTGTTTTATTGATATAAGTAATAAACATATTACAAATAGGAAAAAATATTGTAAATGGGAATGGGTATTCTTAAAAATTTTAGCTCACAAAAACAATTGCTTATAAAAATTAAGCGATAGCAGTGATCTAGAAAAATATATGTAGTAATTCAAAATATCAGCCCTCAAACATCAACATCATACAAATCTTTGATAAATAATAGGTAATTTCTTACAAATCAACATAAAATGTATTTTTTGTTTTACTCCCCCTATATCAGAAATTGAATTTATGAATCGTCGAATTGTCAGCATGGCATCAAAAGAAAACTAAACTGTGTGTTTCGGTTTTGTTTTGATAAAATTCCAGTTTGAAATGCATGTCAGCTAAACTAGTTGCATGGTTACAAAGCAAACACATATGTTCTCTTACAAATCGATTTCGTTATGATGAATTTTTACTTTAATATGCATTATTCTTTGTAAATATCAGATTATTTAATACCGGTCTTTTATCGTAGACTAAATCAACATGGCGGCCATTTATGTGCATGACATCCCATGTTCACCAGTCAAAAAATATTTTACAAACAAACTCAGGAAATATTCGCTGTGGACCTCATTGTAAAGCTGGTGATATATGTGAAGATGTACTTCGTGCTGAATTTCATGAAATGTTCCGTCAATTTTCTGATCACAAGTGAGTTTCAGCTTAATATGCGCGAAAATTGAAATATATATGAATATATAGTATGTCTGTCAATTTTTACAGATTTTCAATAAAAGTTCGGGAATTATCAAATTGAAGGAAAATGCAATGTTTCCACTGGGGATTGTTGGTATTTTTAACAAGGTGTTGTTTAGTGCATAACTAAAGAGTATTTACATTTACAATTTACAAATTTTCTAAGTCTGAACTATTAGGCAGTGGTATATAAAATAAAATATGCTGATAATTTCCTAAACATTGTATACTGTCTGAAACAATATTTTCTTTTTATGTATTCCTCACAATAATACAGAATGTAAAATAATTTTAGTGTTCCATAATAAATAAATAAGTAATTTTAAAACCTCCATCCTCTAATAGCATGTCAAAAAACTTAATTTTCAATACAATTCTAATATTTAAAAAAATTTTTTGAAAAAAGATTCATGAATGTATTGTAAATATTTTAGATAATTGAATTGTATTATAATTTCATGACAACTTTATAAATTATATTCAATGTTAATCTATATATATATACTTTCATTAATAAATGTTAATAAGACATCAGTCACAGTTTTTTATGATTTTTCTTAAATTCGTTTTAAGTGCTTAATTTTAAAAAGTTTCAATTATATTTTGTGAATTATCTTTAGACATCACATAACATCATAAAAATTTTATTCAGTACATTTTTTAAAAGTTATTAGGTGCTATTCATGATTTTTTGTAAAGTAAAAATTTTAGGAAATGGTAAACCTTCAAGCACTCCTGCAATACACTTTTTCCTACTTCCTTATTAGGTGCTTGAATGATGTTAAATTTCTTTTATGCCATGTCTCATATATTTGAATAGTAAGAAAATAAAGAGGATGAGGATAAAAAATTAAGGATGGGATAGGAAACCCAAATTTATAAAATTACAATTGTTGTAATAAATAAAAGAAAAACATTTAACAACATTTTTTGAGAATGAAATTAAAAAAAAAAAAAATCAATTAAAACAATTTTTTTAACTTGTATTACTTTAAATAGTTTAAATACTTCTCTGTTATTGACTTAATGCAGGTTTTTTTGTGTTATTTATGTATATTGTGTTTATAATAGTTAAACAGGATTATTTTGCTAAGATCTAGTTAATATACAAGTATTCATTTATATGACCAAAAATATATATACAAAAATATAAGATGTATTTGGAATTAAAAATCTTTAAAAGGATTAGCTATTAAAAAATAATAAATAATTTATTTCAGATGTAAATTTATTATTGGCACATTACATTTAATCTCAGTATATAATTTTGATCATTGGTATATGCTATTATTATATTTTCAAAATTATTTTTTAAAATTTTGCTTGATTTATTCTTTTTAACTGTGTGCACTCATATTTAATGACTTTGGATTTTTATGTATTAAATACTAAACTTTCAATCTTAAGCTTAAAACATGATTTAAAAAAAAAAAAGATGTTTATTGAATTGAATCTAACTACAAATTTCAACATATTTACATTATTACTGAAAGTTCAAAATTATAAAAATGTACAAAAATATTTTTTGTTTAATGATTAATTGATGATAATTTATTGATGGTTTTTGTTTAATTATTTAATTTTTTTAAAACTAATTTGATTATAAATTATTTTATATATTCTTTACCCCAGAGAACAATCTCTTAATGAATTAAATAGTATCAGAATTTAATGACTATTGAAGGATAATGCATTTACATGCTATCGACATAATAATGTTATTATTATTTTTGAATTTTATTAGTTTATGTGATGTTTAACTGTTAGAAGTTATCATTTTTATGATGTAATAAAGCATAGGAATACACAAGAAATCATAATGTACTATTTATTTCAAATGATATTAAATTCTGTTTATATTTTTATGATAATTGAGATTTTAATCATATAGAAGGATATTTTTATATATTTAAACTATGTTTAATTTTTTCTTGAAGCATTTAACAATACCATTTTTAAAAAATTATGAATATTTAATTATTTAAAAAAATTAAAGTGTTTTATTCTTAGTTATAGAATCAATATGAAGTATTTAGCAGAAAATATTAATTTTTAACCAAAATATTTTTTGTGTTCTATGATTTGTTACCATAATTTTTTTCGTAAAGCTCAACACAGAAAATATAATTATCTATCTCATATCATTTCATTACTTTTTATAACTGGTTATGAAGATTAACATTTTATGCACAATTAATATATTTATTTAAAGTTTTAATTTTAAAAGCTTTAAGGAACTTTGATAGATTTTAACATTTGTAGTTGAAGAAAAGTGACATTGTAAAAATAAAATTTATTTAAATTATGCTTTTACTTGTTATTTAATAAAAATTTGATATGCAATAAATATTATGAATGTTGAAAAGACGATAAAAATATTTCATCATTTTTTTTGTATCATTATGCAGAAAATTATTATTGAATAAAATTTAAATGGAATATATTTACCATCTTAACTTGTGTAAAATTTCGTTTTTATGCTCTTTGTATACATTCCTTATGATAATCTTTTTGTAGTAAAAAAAAACCTGAACCTCCTCGTCTAATCAACTGAGAGGAATTTGTCGAGAAAATGCTCATTAGTGCCTCACATAATTTTTGAATATTAAGTATTTCAGGAACAGGATTTGATCAGTAGGGGGTAAATACATATTCATGTGCTTGTTTGGTGATGCCTTGATTTTCATGTTAAGCTTCATCACATTGTTATTGTGATTTAAAGTGCAAAGATGAATTGTGATTGCAGTATATCTGAAGTTTATTGGTTTGTTGAATTAAAATCTTTTTTTTTCTTTCAGAAAAAGATTGGAACCAAAGAAAACAAAGAAAAATCAAAATCCAAAGCTAAAGATAAACATAGATCAAAGGTAGTTTTCTTCAATAATTTATTATTTGATAAGTGATAAATATAAACAAGTGATAAGATAAAATAATGATAAATATATGAAACATGTTTTTTTTTTTCTATCAATATACATGAATAATTACATTAATATTATGTTATAATCATAAAATTTATACTTTTATTTCTATTACTTTTATCCTTATAATTAATATTTAACAGAATATACAGGTTTTTCTATTACTATTTTTAATTCATATATAATCAACATTGTTAGTTTTATATATATGATATACATATCAATGAAAATAATCTCATTTTTCATGTTTGAAACCACTTAGTAAAAAAACAAAAACTATATTTTATTTATTTCTTTTGTTCTGGTTGATAATATTTGGATCACATTTGGTAGTAGTTTATTTTCCTTTACACTTTTTTTTTAATATGGATTTTTAAATTGCTTGTTCAGTTGAAAACAATTTAAAGAATTTTAAATTTCTTTGTAATAACAGCTAAAAAAAGTATTGGGAACTATAACTTGGAAATTTTTTCAATATCCTTAAAAAGATTAGAAAAACAAATACGAGGAAAATTAGAAATTTTGATCATATTTTATTGTAATGTGTTCCCTTGGATGCCACAAGTGTGCCACTGCCCCACCTAAATAAATAGGGGCTTTCAGTGTTAATGTACAAGCCCATGAAAGTGAGGATTGGAACTCTCTCCAACAACAGAGACACTGTAGGATTGATTGTACAGTGAATATTCATGTACTCAGTTTTATGGTCACACTTGTAGATATCTAGTATTTAGTTAATTGGGATAGCAGAACTCTTAGCTGGGTTTTTGTGTGTTTCCTTAGCAATATATCCTTGGGAGTGTGAAATCTTGGGAATCTGATATTTGGAGTTTGTTATGGTATAGTAGCAATATGCTAAACGATAACTAAATGTATATATATATATATATAATGCATATAACTAACTGACTGTGTATTGAACTAAATGTGTATAACTTTATAAAATGTATTATTTCCATTTTAAAATATTTTATTTACTTAAATATTTTTTTTCAGAGAGATGCTGCTGAATTTCCTGTTCATCAGCCACCCTTCTTAGCAGTTCGTAGCAACCCATCCTCTTTTGTTGTTTTTGCTATTGTGCGTCTTTTGTGTCCTTGAAAGCAGACATGCGAAGCTACTCGTTTGTACTTAAAAAGCATAACGGCGTCATCTACAGATTCTGAATCAGAAGATGAAGATGACCATTACAACGAAGGTTTTAAAAGTACCTAAGGTAAAATAATTTTTTTAAATACATACATTTTTTTAATACAATTACAGTAGTTTTTTAAACTTTTTACCTTTGAACTATTCTAAAACTTGAAAATATGATTGTTTTTCTCTTCTTTTTTTGTTATTAAATACCTAGTAATTCAGTTCATATTTTTACATTGATGATCAATGAATTAAAGCGAATGTTTTTATTTAAAATTAAAAAAGAATTCACAATATTAGGTTGCCAATTAAAGTTTTTTCAAGTGCATTTTGCCAGTGTGTGCATTTGAAGTGCAACATTAATTAAATGTAAATATTGTCTGAGAGCATGTTTATGAATAAATATGTAAATGTTGTGATGTAACAAGAGCCCTGCTTTTAGGAATTTTTTATGTTATATCAGAATAATTCTCTCTGAATACTAAGAAATATATGCTTTTTGATTTTAGAGGGGGAAAAAAAGTTTTTTTTTTTTGCATTTTTAATTATTTGTAATTTTAAAAATCATAATAAAGAATCAAGTTAACTTTATGAATAAGTAATTAATTCTCCCAAAACTTCATTAGTTAGTTTTTTAAAAGACTGAACTGTTTCAAATATCCCACCCATTTATTGATGTTAGAGAATCATAATGCTATGTGAAAAATATTGTGCTAAATAAACTCATTTTAATTAATATTTATGGATTTTTAAAATTTATTTAATTAATGCAAGAAATAATTCAATAATAAAAAGCTTTTTAATTAATATATATTCAATTATTGTCTGTAAATCTAATGTTAAGAATAAAATCTCCAAATTATGTATGATTATGTGTTTTACTCGCTAGTTATTGACGATCACTCAGAAAATTTGCTTCTCACTTCTTATATTGTTTACTATTGTATTTAATAATTTCAAGTAAATGAAGAACAAATAATCAGCAAAAATAAATAATCAATTCATGTAATTAAGATAATAGCAAAAGAATATCAGCGCAAATGATAAATACTTTTATATTACTTAAAATTAAAAAAAAAAAAAAAAAAATCTTTGTATATTTTTACATATCTAAATTTCATGTTGATCAAATCATTCATTATATGAATTTTAATGTACAGTTTTATGTTGGACTTTGTTGTCTATGAATTTAATGAAAATAAAAATACTGAACTTTTTCTAGATTGTTGGCATTGGTCTTTGTAGCGTGTTTCAGTTGATCAAAGAAAGTCAGAAAAATCATCCCCATTTCTGCAAAGGTCTTTAGAAGCTCTTCTTGACATGCTTCAAGGTCAACAACCTGAAGGTCTTAAAGGAGAGCCCCCAGAAGTTATTGGTAAACATTTCACAATTTATTTCTACAAATAATCATATAGAGTTTTAAGTAGAATACATTTCTCTTTGTTTCATTTGGTTTCTATATTATGCATATGCTTAGTAATAAATTTTTTATTAAGAAAAAAATCTTGCTTTATTGAGCGTCTAATTGTACTGTGAGAACTTTAGGATAAAAATTAATTTAAACTGTAATGTTTATGTAAAATATTTTATTGTATCTTATCGTTAAATATTTTATTGAATCTAACATACATATAAATGTATTCAATTTATATGATTGTACTGAATTTACAAATGCATATTTTAAGTATAATTTACTCGCTTTCAAAATTAAACAATGATTTACTTTAGTGAAAGAAAAAAAAAAAAATTGATGTTAGTGAATCTTTATAAAAATAAAAATATTTTCAAACTAAAGAAAAACTAGGAATCATACTTAATTAAATTAAAAAAAAAAATTCAAGTATAGTAAATAATTCAGCAAATCTAATAACATTATTCTTTTGCAAATATTTGTTTAATACTGAACATGTATTAATAAGTTTCTTATATATATATTTTATATTCAATATGAAATTTATGTGTGTTCATTGAGTTTTGTAAATGTTTTATTTGTATTTTTATAGGTTTTCATTTCTCTTATTCACCATTTATGACAGACTCATTAATAACTTAATAGAATATTGCTGGAATTTTCAAAATTTTATGTATTTTAAAGCTAAAACTTAGTAGTAAGCAAATAATGCATGTTATTTCATGCAATGCCATATAACAAAATAATAAGGATGAGATACATATATGAAAATGAATTTTGTAATTGTAAAAATAAATAATGATAATTTTTATGACCTTTTGAATTTTGTAAAACAAAACTGCTTTTTCAAAAGTTCTTTCAAAATATTAAGAAACATAGAGAAAGCTTCATTTTGGTTTTAGTTTAGGAAGTGATATGTATGCCATTTAAAAGAGTTTTGTTATAGTATGAATGCATCTGATGTACATTTTGACACATTAATATAAATAATACATTACAATACATGCAATAATATTAATACAAATTAGAAAGTAGGAATAAATTGCAGTATGTCATAAATAAATCTATTATTTTAACTTTGTAGTAAATATTTGTGCTGAATGCTAAAAAATTAAAAAACATTTATTTTTCAAACAGATTCTTTATTTGATTTATTGTTGGAAATATCCTCCTCATCATCTCTAATGGACCAAGCACAAAGCAGTTTCTCATTGAATCTCACCTCTTACGCTTGTGCCTGCCTTCTGAGTCTTGTGGTTGCCAGGGGAGACACAGGAAAACTACTTTCTGCAGCTTCTGCAATGCTCATGAGTTCACAGAGTCTAGCATCAGAAGAAATTCCTGTAATTATAACATTTTTATTGCTTTTAATTAGATTATACGAAATTTATGTCTAAATTCATGTTTCTCAAACCATGAATTACAATTTAGCATATCATATAAAATAAAAGTAAAAAAGTAAAAGTAATAATAAAATTGATAAGAAATTAATTCCTAACTACACCAATTAATAAAAACTTGAAAATCTAGATTCCTCTACATTGCCATTCTCATTATATTGTTAAATATGTAAAGATCCTTTTAATGTAAGAATCCTTTTTTACTTTATAGACTCCTGGTATTATGGCTTCATTACAACGAAGTGTACATGCTGTATTGTTGGGTAAAACAATGGGTCCAGATTGGTTGACTCATGGATTTCCAAGTAGTGCTCTGTGCAATTGTTTTTCAGTACAAATTCCTAAAAGTAAGTTATAGCACTTTATATATTTCCCAAATTTTAAATAAATTTTCATATTTCATGGTGTTATTAATTCATAAAATTTCAAATTGAAAACAATGCATAAGCTAACAGTGAATTTTATTTTCAGATAAATATAGGCAAGGGTCTCCTATTACAAGTGATGGAAAATATCTGTACATCCTCTCAGGAGGTTCAATATATAAAGTTGGTTCAGGATTTGGTGGAACTATTAAGGTATTATCAATTTAAAGTTTCCTGTTTATTCATGAGATTAAGTTAAAAATATTTATAACGTTGACAATGAAATACAGTAACTTCACGCATGTCAGAATCAAAAGGTGCATTGCAACCAATGATTTTATCTAGATTCTAATGTTAATTAAATTTTTAATATTGATAAATTAAAGTTATGGAATGTGATGTGAAAGTAAGAGAATTAATATTAACTAACAAAATTATGAATAGAAATTATTCTTGTCTGCTATAAAGTCTCTTAATTTCCTTCTTAAAATCCACACACAACATGATGTCAATTTTTTTTTTATCCATGACATAAAACTAATAAATTGTTTTTCAATTTTTAAAGGTTTTTTGATACCACAGTTATATTGAAAAAAAAATACTATAAATTTAAGGTAGTCGAAACTGAAAAGAAAATATACTTTATTATTGGTGAAAATAAAATATGACTTTTTGATAATTTGTAATTTTCATATTTGCTAGAAAGATCGCCTTGTTCCAGTATCACAATTCATTATTAATTTTGCCTTCAAGCCATGCATTTTTAATTATCCATGACTTCACTTCTGGTCTTTACTGAAATACATACATTTTAACAATTTTTTAAAAGTCCCATTTCCCTACAATTGTCCACACGACTGTTATGTTCCTATTTATGTTTACCTCTCAAAGTGTTTTCAATTTTTGTTGGTAAAAAGCATTTTAGATAACAGTTTTATAAAAATAATGATTTTTTGAAATAATAATTTTTATGAATATTTTGGGATTAAAAAAAAAAAGATCTCAAGTAAAATTGTAGAAAAAAAAATATAGTAAAAAAAAATTGTCATTTAAAATACATATAAACGTTTTATTTTATATAACCATAATTGGAAATATTTTTTGTGATTTGATTCTAACCAGTCAAGTTTTTGTTCATTTTCATTTAAGGTGTTGTTTTGACTGTTAAAAATCTTGTCACTATGAAATTTTTTTTCAATATATCCTAAGAAACTGAATATTAACATTTTTCAGTTTTTATTTAAGTGTATTATTATGTTTATTATAAAAACAGATATTTAAAGTTTATATTTTTAAAGGGTCAAATGTTATGAGTCGTGGAGGTGTAAAAGTTGAGGAAAAAGGTTGGCTGGGATATTGTAAAGTAAGAATTTTTTCGTTTTTGTTTCAATGAAATTTATTTGAATTTTTATATTGTTTATAACATTCTCAATGTTTCATTATTATAAGATGGAATGAATTCTTTTCAGGGCTATGTTTATTTCCAACCTCAAGCTGGCTCTTCTAATGAACTTATAAAAATAGATGTTGAAACTTTGAAAGAAAAAGAACGTGTAAAAGTTGATGGTATAAATATTTATATATAAATATAATTTCTTATATTCATATCATACGTTGCTGTTATTATTATGTGTTACAAATATTTACAAAGTGCCTTGAAAATAATCTCATACCACATTAAAAAATTAAAAATAATAAAAATTTAAAATTAAAAATGAAAAAAAAAAAAAAAAAAAAAAACCCGTATTAAAAAATTGGCTTTTTAGAAAAAAAGTGTAAATTGAAAACATAATGATATGCCATAATGATTAAGTTAATATTAAACCATAATAATAAAGTTAATATAGAAATATTTATTGGCTTAATCTAATATATAAAAATTCTAGTGTCACAGTATTTGTTTGCCAAACTCCTCAAACGACTTTGACCGATTCTTATGAAAATTTTGTGCATATTTGGTAGGTCTGCAAATCGGTCGTAATCTATTTTTAAACTCCTAAGTGATAAGGGTGGTCCACCAATTTAAATATTTTTAAAAAATTTCTTTTCTTAAAACAATGTAGTGTTTTTTTTTAATTTCTTAGTCATGACATTACAGCACGTGTGCTTAAACAAAAATTAAAAAGTCTTTAATCAGCTTCATTTTTTTTTACTTTTCTTTAATTATGATCTTATATAAATCAACACGTATTGTGAACTTCGCGCCAACAACGGCCGTTGATTTACCTGTATATATTATACGCAACGTTTTTGTGGAATAGTTTTAATTTAAAAGAGAAATTATTTTACGTATAAATAAATATACGTTGTTTTATCATTGTTAAAGGTAAGTGAAATAACAATAAGAGAACGAGTACTGTTTATATTTGCACGTGTAGTGTGTTAATGTCTTAAGTTACTGTTTTGTTAAGTTATATTCTTTTGCACGTAGCATCCACTATATTTACACGTGTGAGTAGGTGGGTTAATGTTTAGTTATAAAATTGGCAACTTTATTATTGTTCTAAGAAAATAAAAGATGGCTGTTATTTCATGTTTTTAACTTTTACAGATGTAATTGTGTTGTAATTTTCTTTTATTGTTATAATCTGATTCCAGTAAAAGTAAGTGTTATTTGCACTTCGAAAAGCATAAGATTATCGAAAGCATAAATTTATAACGTCAAACTATTTGGCGGCACTCTATTACTCCTTTCAGGTAAACACTTCCCGGCCATTCCACTGCCTAAACCTGGAGACTGATGGAGATCTAACGATTGATTAAAATCATCGTCACTATGGCGTAATGTTGAAAAATTACAACCAGTGCAAACATGCGCATTCAAATGCTTCAAGATCCATCCCGCTGAAAGATTCTCAAAACAACTGTTAGATAATGGCGATGGAAAATTGTTGTACATGAAAAATACTGGATGCACAAATTTCCGGACTGCACAATCTTCGACTCTTGACAAAATACCCCATCTGACTAATATATTTCCCCTGGATGTATGTACAATAACTAAAAATCTTGATTGGTTTGGCAGAAAGAGCAATTTTGGCAGCAAAAATGTGGGACGTCAATGGTTTAAATTCCAAGATACAACAGTTGCTGCTAGGGAACTTGGTGTCATACAAAATTCATCATACAGCCTATACGCCAATGAAGCTGTAAATTATCCAAGTGGAGTTTTTGAATCTTCACGTGATTTCGCAGGCATGCCACCACATCATTTACAATTAAAGGTTGATCTCCGACCATGGTCAAAGTAATGGAATGATGATTAGTCATTAAAAAATTAATGAAAACGTTAATGGCCAGCATTTTGAATGGCAAGCACCGAGGAGAAAATATATTGCTGCCACGAATCCTTATGATTCTCACAGATGTGCCAATTGAATTCAAACGTATTCAATTTCAATTAGATTGGTATTCTTAATGACAATCAATATTGCAAGGCCAAACGATGTCTGTTTGTGGCTTAGATTTGGGCACACCATGTTTTTCCCATGGACAACTATACGTGAATGTTCGCGTGGGGGTAAACCATCCAGTTTGTTTAAAGCTGGCTAAAGACGAACTAACCAAAAATACCGTACACCCATTGCACTTTAGAGATTGATGTTGATTATTTTTAATCAAGCCATTATTAGTAAATATGGGCAATAACTATTTTTGATGCATATGCACCTATTATATAATGTAAATTTAAAATATATTTATTAATTTCAATAAAATATAAAGGATGAAAATAAATAAATGGTTAGTGTATTATCCTTTTTATACCATTGTCTGCAACGCTCTCTATTCCTCTTTCCAATCATAACCACATTTCCACACACTTATAGTAGTTAGTTTTTTTTTTTTAATTAACTAAAAAAATATTTTGTAGAAATAATGTATATGGCAAACAACGTTTGCCGGGTCAACTAGTTATTTAATAAAATTGATAATAAAAATGTATTATGAAAAAAAAAAATTTTATTTTAATAGTTTATTTTTTCTTAAATGTCTATTGTTTTTCAAATAAAATTTAATATTGGAATTAAAATAAATTTATGTTTTTCTACAAAAATATTTCATTTTATGTAACTGAATCATGATTTTATATCAATGTAGCAATTTAATTATTTTTAGTTTCTGAATGGGGCCATGTGTATTTTTACTGATGGAGACAATTTGGGACTTATTCTCCACATAAAGAGGTGATAAATACACTATAATATTATTTTCTGAGGTTTTTAAAGTCATTCAATTTAAAAAATTAACTTTTTTTTTTTTTTAATCTTTTGCAGGATAATTTTATTTAAAATGTTTAAGCCAGGACCTTCCCATGGTATGTGTGAATGAATTGACATTTAAAATTAGCCAGAAAATGCTTAGATGTGTTTTGAAGTGGCATTTTTGAAGATGAAGCTTCATATCATACTTAAGTAAGACATTTTTTTGATCCTGCTTTTTAATTTTTTTTTTTTTGCTTTTTAATTACTATAAATCACCTCGTCAAATATGATACAAATTTTTTTATATTATGATTATGTTTATAGTTATAAATTACAAAATGTGTATATTCACTAAAAGTTGTTAAATTTTATACAGTAGTGTCATTTAATTTGCACATAAATTTCAATGTGATATAATTTCATAATGGGTTTTATTCACTGTCAATAGCTCATTGTGAAATTTAACTACAACATTGATAAATCACCACCACCAGTGATACATCAAACACACTAACCATTTCACTCATGTATATAAATGGTGGCAACAGAAAGTGAGTTTGCATTTGATGCAGATACATTTGTAAAGAATATCTGAGATTAGGTGTACAAAAGCAACAAACAAACTGTATAGCATCAGAGCAGATGGTAAGGATCTAAAGAGCAAGAAACATATATATGGAATGACTTTAAATTTGAACTGCTTTCATTTCTATAATCTGCTCAAAAAATACATTCGTCAATCAGATACTTGTCTGTAAATCCCTTTTAAAGCTGTAATATTTTTTATTATCTGATAGACTTATCTTGAGATAACTCACAGAGCCAAACACACTCAATTCAATTAGTCTGTTGAAATATCCTTGTTTTAAAAATCTCTTCCTTCAAAATAAGCTTCAAGAATTTTTAAAATTGTTCACACACTTGCATTAGGCAGCCAAAGCAGGCATCACTGTTAGTAGATAATTAAAAAAAAAAAAAAAAAAA